>JAQFYM010000158.1:0-109872 GCA_034694785.1 Agrenia bidenticulata | reverse complement strand
TGGTTAGAAGTTAGAATAGACTCATAATAATACTTCTTAACGAACGGGCCTCTGGTAGCTGCTTGGCGTAGGTTTTTTAAATGAATAAATGAAACGGTATTTTAATTAATTTGTTAATTTCCTTATCCGTGATGTTACATTTGATTTTTGATGGATTTGTCCAGTACGCTAATTTAATTAGACTAAGAATTGTGGCCAACTCTACGAAAGTCATAAATTTTTAAGTCTCTGGTCATTTGTATGATTCCTTTGATTAGATACCCTCTTAAATTTGAACAAGGCTGAGATTAGCGTTAAATAACCAAGTTGAAGCAAATTCCAAGCAGTTTGATCAGGTATATAGAGAGGATAAATGTGATACCTTTCCTGTAACTCTATACCACAACTCTCTTGTCATCATAAAAAAGCTCATTTAGATAATACGAGAGAGTAACACAAGAGCTGGTGGGATACAGAACAGTCACAAGTCCAACTCGTCATGTTCATTGACCAAGGGGGACATGGAGTTAGAAGCCTTAATCAACTCATCAAATTTTATCGAGGGATTCCATTTCCATAGGCTTGACATAAAATGTAGACATATCCAGGAGGGCCATGAAACTCTTACGCGAAAGAAGCCAAAAGAGTGCGAATTAAAAAAAAAACTTCAAGGATAACCAGAACACATACAATGATACAACTACACCTTTGAGATACCTTTGAGATATATCTAATAGAATCTAGACTGAGAACTTGAGAAGATTCAGCAGGTAGGCTTTTTTGTCATGTGCTTCTTTTTTTTTACATAAACTCCATAGCTCAAAGATAGACTTACATGTTGCATAACTTTTTCAGAGAGTTAAGTATGCCTAACAAGACCAACTGGTATCCTATAGGAGAAGCTAACCATCTCTAAACTCAGTTGGCTTTCGCACTCTAGGCTTTGAGATGTGTTGGTCATTTTGTAAATTTTTATAAGTTTTTGAAATTTTTGAAAAATATTAAAGTAGCAAAAAAACATTAGGAATATGACTTTTAGAGAGACGACGGGTTTACTCACCAATGAGAGCTTGGACTATAGAATTCGGACTAGGAACTATTTATCCAGGTAAGGACATTAGAATTTTGAGATTTTTACATTTGATTAGGGATTTTATATATTTTTTTCGAGGTGTTAAATTAAATTAAATTTTATTTTTTGAATGGATTTTAAAGGTGGGATAGGAAAAGTGTTTTATTGACTTTATGTGCCGGATTGATTCCACTACTCCTTTGGATTGCAAGTGAGTTGCACAATTATTTTCAAACTCGAATGGCTATATCTGTAATGCTGAGTTGAGCAAGGTCGATAATGCTAATTTAGATGGGAGTGAGTATATGAGGTCAAGGTCAACTCAGAATTAAGGATATGACTCTAAGTTAGAGTGTCAACTTACAATAAAGCTCAAAATAGATTAAAACAATTTTTCAAATTTTATTTCTCAACAGTATTTCAAAGTCTGGAAGTTCCTGAAGATCCAAACCCAGTTTTAAACTCATCAGGACCTCAATTAGAATTATCTCCACCCCCGATCAAAACTAATGGAAGCCCGAAACTCCGTACCGGCTCTCCCGGTCAGAGTCAACCATCCTCATCTTCAAAAAGTCAAAATCCTGTATTTTCAACCCTCGGGAATAGAACCATCGTTAAGTACACGTTCGTAATTACTGGAGGACCCATCTGCCCCGATAATTACACGCTACCCGGTTTGTTCATAAACGGAAAGTCTCCCGGGCCGGAAATACGAGTACCGCAATATTCAATCCTGATTGTCCAGGTGATAAATAAATTGCCCCTTCCAGTAGCCATCCACTTCCATGGGATCCATCAAAGGAGATCATTTTTACACGATGGGGTACCGGATGTGACTCAAAAGCCGATTCCACCCGGAGGCTCCTACACCCATGAAATCGACACATGGCCCCAAGTTGGGACATTCTTCTACCACGCCCACACCGGCATGGACATCTTGTGGCTGTTCGGAACATTAATTATTGAAGACGATCCGATCGTACTCAAGACCCTACCCGACCCTTACCAATACGACGAAGATCGGGTATTCATCCTCAACGGGGTGTACCATGACTCCGTGGACAACCTTGTAGAACGAATCGCCGGCCCTGTCCATGACTATCCAACCGTCTTATCAAGCTTGACCACCAACGGGCGGTCTTTCGGTCGATGGGAGAATGTCACAGGGGCCGATAGTGTCCAGGCCCCTGCGAATTCCACTTTCGGCTATGACATTACCTCTGTCAAGAAAGGACTTCGATACCGCTTCAGATTTATAAACGCTGCCTCAGACTCCCTACTGACCTGCAATATCAAAAACCACACGTTCACAATCATCGAGACGGATGGGATATACGTGGAGCCCGTGGTCACTGACCACTTGGTCATTAGTCAAGGCCAGCGGTACAGCTTGATAATTACAATGGACCAACCAGACGACAACTACTACATAAGCTGCAGGCAGATGGAAAGTCCTGGTCCTGCCAATGGACTGTCCATTCTGAATTATGAAGACGGACCTAAGCCTTCTGATGAGATGCGGTACTTCTACGACGGAAGTTACGAAAACGTCATCCTGGACAGATGGATCATGGACGACTTGTCTCCGAATTACGCACTAGACCAAACCGACGTCTACAAAGTACCCATGGGCGTGGACAAAGAATTCGTTATCGACGTATTTGAGGCCGTGGTCGGACTGAGACATGTTTACCTAATGAACGGCCATTACTTTGAAGAGCCAACGATCCCTTATTACATGCAGCTCAGAAACGGGCTCAACATCTCCAACCCCCCGCAAGTTTATGAAATCATTGAGGGGGACTCTGTCCAATTCGTTTTTCAAAATCAAAGGACCGGGGACTTCTGCTTTAGCCACCCCTGGCACATTCACGGCCATAGCTTTTACTTGGTGGGAGAGGGGCCGAATAGATACGACCCTGTGAAGGACAGGATGCGAATCGAAGAGGACGTCCAAAAAGGGAAGCGGTCACAACTAAGGGATGTCGTCACTGTCTATGCAAATCAGACTATTGGGGAAGAAACGGATGGGGCATTTTGTGGGTGGGCCGCTGTTAGATTCTCGGCTCATAATCCCGGCCTCTGGCTCGCTCATTGTCATGTCACCCCGCATATGATCATGGGCAAGAAGTTTGTGATCTGGGAACATCCGGCGGATGATCCGCAGCTGTCTGTTCTTATGGCTCCGAAAACCCGGGGTTGATCGCACCGGGCATTTGCTTTTGATATTGGAAATAGGGTACATTTTATGGAAATCGAGGCTATTTTGTGACTGCTGGACTCTTTTACTTGTCATATCTCACCCGTGTTGCGGGTTTTTTAACGTTGGTGAGACAGGGAAAGTGTATGAGTTAGTGATGCTATAAATGAGTCTTTACTGTAATTGGAGCTTCAATCCAAAGTCGTTTCGAACGGATGGGAAATGTGGAAGAATGTGTTTCTTATTTTTAGTTCAAGTCACAAATGGCCTTAATTGTGACTTAGCATTTTATTTTTTATGTGTTCATTTCGGATTCAATCTACAGGGTTTTTGTTAACTGCCATAATAGAATATCGATACGCATGGATAGAGTTTTAAAAAATAATGGGAAAATAAACGCAAGATTTTATCGTTTCATTATAGAGAAAATTACAAATTAAAGGGAATACAACCGGGCTCTGTAATTAATATTATCATGGCATAGGGGGTTTGGAACTGTATATCAGTTTTATGACACTTACTAACACAAAGTCATGGCTACAAGTCAAGTGAGAAATTCATAATCAAACTACTTGTGTTCTAATCTCAGTCTGAAGTGACAGTCGGGTCGGGTGCAAAAGCCTCCAGGGAGATCTAATTTAAGTCACAAAAAATTCCGGCCACAAATATTTTGGCTCCTCCCGATTTAAAAAAAACTTATTTTAAAAATTAGAAAGTACCTTTAAAAACATAAATATTGCAGTAAATCTGGGATTTAAAAAAAAATTGCATATTTTAAAATAGACAGTTTCTTAGATATTTGCTTAAAAATGAAAAGCCCAGTTAGTAAAATGTCCGTGTCATGGAACTACGTTAAAGACTGGATGAGTCACAAATTCTGGAACCCTAATTCGGATCCAAATCTTGAGAACGAGGAAAGTATCCAGGGGAAGATTGTGATTGTGACGGGGTCAAACACAGGGATCGGGAGAGAGGCGGCCCTGCAATTAGCAAAACGGGGGGCAAAGGTCATAATGGCTTGTCGAGATTTAGAAAAGGCTCAAGTGGCCTTGGAATACATCAAATCTAAAGTTCCCACGGCTCAAATTGTAAGTTAATCAATTAATATCATCGAATCTATAATTCAATAGAAATGTCTGTCTGTCTGCTTCACTATAGGACCGATTTAAAAGAATGATTCGGCCGCCTAGATTAAGGAAGCTAGACATATATTTATAATTCTGTAGAAAAAATTACCCTTGACCTTTTAAAATGTCATCATCAATCGTGGCCCTTTAATGGGCTTGCAGACATCTAGTCCATTCAATAAAAATCAATTTTAAAGCTACAGTCCAGTTTTTTAAATTCCAGGAAATTCTGAAACTGGATTTGGCGGATCTGGAGTCAATCCGAGATTTCGTAAAGCAATTTTCATCCAAGTATGAGAAACTGGACATTCTGGTCAACAATGCAGGATTTATGAACACTAATGGAACTCTATTGAAAACTAAAGATGGATTTGAATATCACATGGGAGTGAACCACCTAGGGCCCTTCCTCCTCACGAGACTCCTTATCGATTCCCTTAAAAAGGGAGCACCCAGCAAGTAATTTTTCAAATGTTAATTACAAGCAAATTGAACCTATAAATTATCTAAATATTTTTCGAAATAGGATTGTATCCGTAGCTTCCACAAACATTTCCATAAGTCCCCTCGACCTCGATGATCTCATGATGGAAAAGGGGGTCAGGAACGGGGATGGTGGGCTCGAGCCTTACAACGTGTCCAAACTCGCCAATGCTTTGTGCATCCGCCGACTAGCAGCTTTACTGGAGCCGAATTCGGGGATCCGGGTCTTTAACTTATGTCCGGGATTTGTTAAAACGGATATTTTCCGGAACGAATCAACATTTGGTAATTTGTTTCAGAAATTAAGCCTCCGACTGGCTGGCCTTTCTCCTGAAATGGTAATTCAATTAATTCTCGTTTTAATTAAAGTATTTCTCAGTGTAGTACTTAATCCAAATAATCGTTTACTTTGTTGACAGGGATGTGAGACGATTGTCTACTGTGCTACTGCCAAAAAGGTACAGGAAGATAAAAATAGTGGCAGAGGGGAAATGTACCGGTTCACTAATTTCTATGAAATGGGGACATCTTTTCTACTTCCGGATGACCCCGATACAATCAGATTGTACAAAATGAGTGAGGATCTTGTAGGGATTTGATCAAAAAGTTATCTTGACTGTTTGATGATTTTTTAATTCAACTATTTATTTGCGGTTGCTAAACATTCCTTGGAAGCACATCAGCACATTTTGGTTATATATATATCTCTAATTTGTAATTAGATAAGAAAATAACAACAATAGAGCTCGCATATAATCACAAGCTCAAGATAAGTGTCAATAAATGTGTCTTTAAAATTAATTATAACAACAATCCCATCTGGCCCAAAAAATATCATACCGTGTCATCAGGAAATATTAAAAACCTTTCTTGAATTAAAAATATTTTGAGAGAGAGATATACTTGGTAAAATAGTTAATAATAAAGTCAGATAATATCATATACATGTATATAAAGGTCAACTGGATATTCAAGAAGCATTGAGGTCATTAAATGTCACAACGACCAGTTTTAGTTCCCCCGGGTGTTTTTCGGCCTGCTTAGAGCCCCGTCCGACCAAGGGACACTTCATGGATAGCGTTTGGCTGTCCGCCGCTCCCACAATCACTGCACAGCCCTGGAAGTGATCTTTCAGAAGCCGACTTTCCCACAGCTAGACGAAACCGATAGATTATTTTTAATCTTAGAACACCAGATTCTAACCTTGTTGACAACCACTTACCTCGACGAAGATGGGCTTGCAGACATCATGTCGAAAGAACACACCTTGAAGATTGAACTCAGGAGACACGGTATTCTCTATCACTTCTGATCTTAACGATTGTCCCTCAATTCGAATAATACAGTAGCAATTCTCCGCTAAAGAACGTCAACAACAATTTAATTGATTAAAACCACAATCGAGATGAAAATACCCGGTATATTAGTACCCAGTAAACATGTACCGAGGGAAACATATACTCGGGAGATCTGTACCAAGTTGATTTTTTCGGGTAAATGTGTCCCTGATTTTCCTCGGGGACCTATTTACCGGGTACAAATTAACCGGCACTGCCATTCCAAATTCATGAGCTGACCTTGTGCAAGACCCGAAGCTCCTTCCACAGTTATGCACGTGACACAAGTCGGTGGGGAGCAGAATGGAGCACATAACCACATCGGCTCTGGATAGTCATGTTTCAGCTCGACAATACTTAAAGATGCCTCAGCAAAGACCCTGAGCATATACTCAGTCTCAAAGTTCGGCTCAAAAGTGGTAGGCACAAGTAAGTGTCTTCCTTTGCCTAGAGTCCCTTGGAAAAACACACTCCGGGCCTTGACATAGTCGGAAGTGACTGCCTTTTTCTTGAGTCGATGAAGTCGGTACTTGCGGTTCTCCTCCACTTTCATAATGTGGAAGCCAATGCTCTTGTAGTCTGTCGTCCTATCCTGGGCTCCAGTCACCTTCCCTCGAGTGTCCGTCTGTACAACTTGGACAATCAACTCAAAGTCGTTTCGAGGGACGTCAAAGTAATATTGAGGATTTTTAAGGAACGAATCGTGGTTTGTACACCCTCCAGCATGATTCGGCTTGGTCCACTGGCCGAGCTTCACATTTTCATGCCAGGTCTTCCGGAAGGAGAAGAGGGATGTATTGATCAAGTGGCAGATTGAAAAGTCAGTGAATTCTGCAACAAAGTCCTCGAAAGGAATCCTAAGGTGTAAGGGTACATATGGGATTAAATTAAACTTTTTTAAATCATTTAATTGTAATTAAAACTAATCCTTGCTTACCAGAACTCCCCATCGTCCTCGAAAGTGAGGCCGAGCTTATCCTTTTCGCCTTTGGATATTCTGGTCCACTCGGGGGATCTGGAATTGATGTGGAGCAACTGTTCGGGTGAGTATGCAAACTCTCTGGAGTATTTAGATTGCGAAGCAGAAGTGGCAGAAACCAAGTAGCCAAGTCCCTCGGATTTTTCTGACGACCCATAGTTATTATTTGAAAGTGCGTCCCCACCTCTATCCCCAAGCGGGAGCCAGGTCACCCAGCCACAACAGAATCAACAGCAACGACCACCACAAATTATTTGGGATAAACAAAAAGCAACAGAATAGAATCCAACAACCCAGTACTTTTATAACATAAAAAACCAAGCATGACGATTCAACCGACTGGATTTCATGAAAAAGGATAAATAAACGCTTTCATTTTAAAGTGAAGCAAAGCCAATGCGGAAGCGATTTCGAAGTCATTTAAAAATCCGCATTTACCCGTCGCTGAAGGCCCCATTCCATTCCTTAGCCCCCCACGGGTTCCTGAGTCTCAACAAGGTAAGTTTTTCTCCAGATCTAGAAAAACATTTAATAATCAGAGCTTGGTTATTCAATCCATCGATTTGCATCTGTTATTGATGATTGACAGCTATTACTTGAACAAGGAGAGTAGGCCACTAGATCCAGCCAGATTGATATCTCTGACAGAGGTGATCCCATAGGCATGACCCATAACCAGCCCCGTCTTTGTTCGTGCTTCGAATTGGGATGAGTCAGTTGGCTGAAAAATTAATCACCCAAGGCATTCCAATCGTAATTAGTCACTTTAATGTCACGACAAATATTTGATGACATCATTAATTCCTTCAGGGACAGCACCATCATCAAAATTATAATTTATTTGATTCTTAGTAGCATCCAGTACTCACTACTCACAGAAATGGCACAGCACATTAGGGCATGCTGCTCATGCTTTTTTAGCAACTGCTTCCTCAGCACATCCCGCTTCTCCTCATCCGTCTTGTACCCCCCTTCCTTCAAATCGATGACCTCCGAAAGACCAGAGGTAAAGTCCACCAGGGCATCGCATAAATTCCCACCATCCATCGCTCCATAAGACCCGCACAATCTGGAGGATTAAGAATGTTAATTGACGAGTTGACCTTTATCTACTAGAAATGGCAAGGAGTGGGGACCTACTTGGCATATGCCTTCTCCAGCAAGGCACTCCAGAACTCATTATCCGTAGTAGAGTGACAGAATATCAGCTGGTTATCAACCGTAGGTAAAAAGTCATCTATAACAACATCCACCCAATCCCCGAATCTCCAAAACCGAAAGTGGAAAATCCCCGCATACTGCTCCGGCCTCAAGGGGTCCCACTCCTGAAGTTTGTAGTCCGGGACGACGATTGACCACAACTGCTTCACAGTGGCGAGGGCAGAGCAGGCTGCCACGAACCAGCAGTTCCCCAGCCGACCTTGGGTCACATCTTTCGAGCTCGCTTTCTCGACAAAGAGTCGGGGCTCTTGACAAAGATCCTGAAATGTTTGAATTTAAATTTTAATTACGATTTAAATGTTAATTAACTCTTGCAGTTTTTTAAATGTACAAACTACTTACACTCGGTCGCTTCCAAACCACCCGATCGTACAAAGTCCGACTCAAGCTGAGACTGTTGTCATTTGCTGGAAAGAGGGGGTCCTCGAAAAGCTCTTTTGAAGCCATGAATCTTCGACGCAATTTCCCAAAACTCTGACCCTTGAACTTTTGAGTTCCTCCCATTTTTGTGAATTTAAAATCTTAAATCTTTATTTAAATGATTAATAGCACAGGCTATGTCTTGAATAGCTTCTTCAAAGTAGTACTAGATCCCAATATAGATAATAAGGCCGAGTTAGCTTATAATGAGACCTCCAAAATGTCCAGAGTCCAAATGGATAATTAAATTTAAAACCGATTAATTGACTTGAGGTTGCCTTTTAATCCTTAATTAAACTGAGATTAAACTATTTAAGTACACAGAGGTTCAAGTGACGGACAGGAAATAGTAGAAGCCACTACTTAAAATGAGCTTGTATTATATTGGCTAATAGTTTTGCGTGTATATATTTTTTGATAGTTCCACCCCCACCGACCGGCTATTAAATATCAATTTCTAAATGTCACTTGTCCATGCGTCTTCCACAATTCCTGGAATCTCACGATATATGCATTTATAATAATGCCGACATGGACATTTAACTCAGTGGACTTGTGTCTCGTATTTCTAGAAGAGACTGAGAGTTAATGGAGAAAATTGATATCTGAGAATTGAGTCTCATGGCCAGAGTGTGGTCTTTTGTATTGGAGTTGCTAGTTATTAGTCTCGTATGTAATAATCTCCTTATCTCTCTAACAAAGTAACAAGCCAAGTGTATTAGCACATATGGCCAGTAATGATTCTTGTCTGAGTCATTTTATATTATCGTAGAATACATATATCCAAATCTAACTACGTTCCTTGTTTACTATTATTACAGCATGACCTCAGCCGGCTCTCGCGAATCCTTTCTCTAATATTTTTTTGGATACTTATACCAGTATGGAATTTATTATCGTTTTTAATATCTCTCTCTCTCTCTCTACTTTAGCAAGCTGCTAGAACTGCTGCATGTGCTAGAACTGTTTTGGCCATAAACAATCTCAGCAATGTAGCATCATCCCACAGGGTCAACGGTGGACAAAAAGACTTATTAAAAAACACAGAAGTATTCTTATTGAGCTATTGAGGATTTGTCCAGCAAAGATATATTATATCGTAGTAGGCAGTGGCAACAAGTCTGGAAATTACTAGGTAGGGCTCTGATATGATTTTAATGGATTGTGAGGAGAATTTTAATGATTTTTTTTGCACAGACGTGCGTATATGTGGAAAAGGGTTATTTTAAATACTATTTATACTACTTGCTCACTACTACTAAAAGTAGGGAGTATTATTGTTTTTCAATGTTTTTAAACCAACTCAAAATATCCTTTGAATTCCTGATCTCCCAATCACCTCTGGCTCTGACTAGAAGATGAACAAGAAAGTATACAGCACAGCCAAGTAGTCTATGTGCATAGGGAGCATTCATTTATTACTTTGTACATTTGGTCTAGTGACAATTATTTTTTGATCATCTATGTACTACTGGAGATAATTACTTGGGTCCATTAACTAATGGCTTCTTAATCGCTTTGTCCCAGTTAGTCCAGTGTGGACTGTGGATCATAATTTATATAGAGAATATGTTAGAGTAAGGGAAACCCGAGATTCCTGTACTGATGATTTCATGCAATTAGAGCTTGGAAGTTGGAATTACTATTGAATCGATTCGTTTGCCCCCTAGGAATTTGGGTCATTGCACCAAATCGCCTCTTTTGAGTTGGAAATATGTCGAATCCATTGATTAGTTGCTGAGAAAAAATTCAAAAAAACATTCAAAAAATAGGCTGGAGTTTTGAGTATGAAAATAAATTGTCAACTCACAAGTTGTTCGGTAATAGACCCCAGGGTTGCCTGCAACAGCGCAGCTATCGCCCCAAGAAATGATCCCGACTTGGTACCAAGCTATATCATCACCGATTATTCACAATTCTGGCTCATGTAAAAATATTATTCAAATACCTTGTGGCTTATATTGCAAAATAATTGGTCCCCCTGAATCTCCAGCACAAGAGTCCTGACTCGAATCCGGATACGCCGCACACATCATCCGCTTTGTACTCACAAACCGCTCTCCAAAGAAGTGCAAGCACTCGTCCGGCTTGAATATGTCCACCGTGATCTGCTTCATGACCGTGTTCGTCCCAAGAGCCTCCACAGAAGGGAGACCCCACCCGGAGATCACGGCAGTCCATCCTTCATACGAATCCGTTTCGTACTGCAGCTCGGGCAGACAGATTGGGCTATAGCTTCGAAACTGGCGAGGGTCTATCGGCCTGGATAGAATCATCACGGCCGTGTCAAAGTCACTCGTCCTGCGGGGGGGGGGGGCAAATTATTCATGGACAATTTTATTTTTTCAGCTCCTGGCATTTCTCGAGTAAAATAACTTACACTGCGTTGTACAGAGGGTGTATGATTATTCGGTCAACGTTGTATCTGAACGTGTTGTTCCCACGATCTAAGCTGTCTAGCGTTTCTGAGTCATAGGTCAAGAATTTGGTTGGTCCTCTAAGGAAATTTCAAGTTATTTTAAATGAATTAAAAAATGTCAGGTCAGATCTTCAGTGCTGAGTTGAGCATGACCTCTTCAACTCAGCACTATGATATGGCCCTTAATGCTGAGTTGAGCTTGACCTCATACGACCAAACTGAGGTGGGAGTTGCTCCAATCCAAATCAACATTAAGCCCTTATGTAAAATAGTTTGGCATACTTGACGACATTTATATTAGGCATGGAATCCATCGTGTATCCATTTAAAATTATTTGACTGTTATTCGCCTTTCGGAACTTTCCTTTGAAACAATGTCCAGCACTTAAAATCATTCTAAAAAACATTTAAAACATTAAAAAAACATTAAAAACATTAAAAAAACCTGTCATTGATGATAGAACCGCCACAAAAAGGTTGTCTAGTATTGGCTTCAACTAATGCAACCACCCGATAAAAATTTTACATAATGAACTCTAAAATTACCTGTCATTGATGACAGTTCCAATACAATAGGGCTGTCTGGTATTTGCTACAACCATTGCAGCTATCCAAGGAAACTCCCCCGCATTTATGTCCCGTCCTCCGATAATCCGATTTCGGGGTGGTTTTTGACCACACACTTACAATCAAAATCCCATAAATTATTTACCCAATTCAAAAGTGTGTATATACTTAATTTAAAAGTCTTACTGCATTTAGGGTTCACCCTTGGCTCCAAACCCTTGGCAATCTCCTTGGCCAACTCTGCGTCAGAGAAAACAAATCCAACTCAACGTAATACGAGGTCAAAATTTTAAAATTCAACACCTTAAACTTATTTTACCCTTTTGACCGCACGTAATGAAGCACTCAAGCTCCGCAGGGTAAGATGTCAGAGAATTCTTAAAGGTCACATAGAGGTCCCTCATCCCAAGCCGCGCAACGAGTTGGACCGGTCCCCTTTTGCCGCAGAAGCGCTCGAGACCGGCGCTACCATCAGTGACCTCCAAGTACTGGTCCCTACACTCCCCATCCCCGGAGTGTGGTGCTATGTTAAATTGATTGCATGTGATCTGGACTCGGCAGTTTTCGGATGCCTTTGAATGATTTTGCACATTTACAGATTTGGGTATAGAATTAAAATAGATCTGCAAGGTGGTTATTTGTAATATGTAAAAGGGTGGGTACTGACAGTAAAAGTCCATCTATATATGGGTACTTTTGTTGGAATGATCTTGACGTCGGGGTTGGGGTGCATTATGAGCAA
Organism: Agrenia bidenticulata; assembly: GCA_034694785.1. NCBI lineage: Eukaryota > Metazoa > Arthropoda > Collembola > Entomobryomorpha > Isotomidae > Agrenia > Agrenia bidenticulata. The sequence continues at coordinate 97,326 of JAQFYM010000158.1, read as the reverse complement.
ATATGGGTCCATGCCATGCTTGATGTGGGCCTTTGCCATGACTTCCGGTTCGGTGTCCTCTGGATCTATTTTTATTTTACAATAAATGTTCTTACTAATTAGTCTAGAATAATCTTCATGAAGTCCGAAACAGGGTAAGGCATTATATTATGATAAAATTTGATTGCCCGTATGTTAAGCAACATTATTATAACCCGAGTGGGTTTTTTTTTCATTCACATCTCAAATCTCCACCCCAGTTGTACCGAATTTCGATAAATAAATACAAAAAATTGAAATCGATTCAAAGATTAAGTTATGAAACTTACAGTATCGATGCGGAGTTGAATCAGATCCCCCTTTGCCAGAACCAGACTATTAAACAAATGAGACATGATTAGTATTGCTAAACCCTATGTACACACAGACAAACGATATGCCACTGTTTCCAACTTACCGAACCGAATCGATCTCTTTGATTGCTGGAGTGACCCTCATTCTGCATATGTAGGTTCGGCATTAACTGAAAGAAAAGGTGAGAGACTATGTATTTTTGTCACTTAATAAAACTATTGAACCTGAACCTGAACCTGACATTTGTTATTAAAATCGGATGTGATTTTTAAAGAATGATTGAATACAGATATATATATTTTTTAATATTGAAAAAAAAAGTATTTTTTGATCTCACGCCGTCGAATTCGAAAGCGTCTCCATATCTCGAGCAGAGACTAAAATAGAAAATAACTGTCACTGCAAAACGCTTCATTTCCTCAATCACAAATCATATCATTCGATTCGTCTTTTCGGCAGAAGCACATCGATCCAAGCTTATTTTTATTTTGAATTACCAAGGTCGATCTTAATAGCTTGAAGTTAATATGCTTAAATGTCGTAAAATATGGATTTCTATGCTACGAAACTCAATACTCAATACACAGCTCACAATTCACATTGACCCAGAGACAATAAATAATTAAAGTTTTCAAATGCATTTTTTTTTAAACAGAAATGAACATCAAGTTGTTTTATTGAATGAATTGTTATCTCAAATCTTCATTACACTTTCTGTTTTCCATAGCCCATTGTTGTACTTTTAGTTTTCAGCCACGGTTGTCCATGACGAAGTTACTTTCCATAACCACCATGGTCACCACCCGAAGCCCCTCCGCTTACAAATCGTCCATAAGCCCCAATCGCTCCTGCCGTCGTTCTTTAAATGTAAAAAATAAATATAAGGAATTTAAAAAACAACCCAGAGTATATTATATCCATGCTTAAGAAATATCAACATACCCTGTTCCAAATGTATTATAACTCCCGGAGAATCCTGTTGCAAAAACTTGCTGGAAAGGTGTGGGTCCAGATCCATGTCCAGGTATTCCCACTCCAGCCTTGGCACTTGGGAAGCACAAAATGCTCAGCAGGGCTCCAATAACAACGGCGACTTGGTGGATTTTATTCATTTTGATTAGAGATTCTTGGAAACGTTTAATTGGATGGGAAAATTGAATGAGTAGGATGTTGAGTGAGTTCATTTCAATTTATATAGGGACGAAGATGAGCTAATTAATCGCTTTAACGTGTCGGGGATGAATTCTAAGTGCGTGGGTCGAACTCTTTGCTAATTGTTTTTTTTAATTACGACTTGGTAAGGATTATGCAATCCCAGTTAAACAAAGTTACAATTTATTTTGAGAAATTTCATGTCAATCTCAGATCATTACATCTTACATCACATTCAGATCATGAGACAACAGGTGCACTCAACCGAGTCAAGAATTTACTAATTAACAGACGACACAGCTTGAACCCTACGTACTAAACAAATGCTTAAATTGAACCAAGTTTTCCACACATTTGGCAACTTGAAAGATAGTTTTTTCACCAAATCTTGGTCCAATTAATTGCAGAGCTAGTGGCATCCCTTCGTTGGATAGTTTAATGGGCATACTCAATGCTGGTAGTCCTGTAACAGTTAATATTTAAATGTCGTCATCTAAGATCGCTTTTACAATGCATATCCAAATCATGTCCATCAGGGTCGAACCCTACAACCTACCTGCCATATTTCCAGACTGGGTACAGAAATCTTGGACAGAGCTCTGCTTTCTATTGTCCCACTGAACAAAGTCGCTGTAGGTAGGGGCAGTGGTTAGAGTTACAGGTGTGAGAAGTAGATCAATTCCCTTGTTCCACACATTATCGAAATCGTTTGAAATCAGTCGACGTACCTTTAAGGCTTGTAAAAAGTACTTGTCATAGTTCCTACATCATTTTATTTTTTAGATTATTGGTGCCACTGCCATGTTGTATCATCGTATCGGATCGATAAATTAATCCGGTACCGGATTAAATAAGCGTATTTTCTTACGATTTGAGCAGAAAATAGTTGCCGGCTAGGATTCTACCTCTAACCACTGTGTTGAAGCCTTCATGCCTTGTCTGAGCGAATAAAGACTCGGTCGATTTGATATTCCTCTGTGTGGATCGGTGTCCATAACGAAGTCCATCATATCTTGACATGTTGCTGGCGACCTCACAAGGATTCAAAACCGAGTAGCAGACGATAGAATATTTCGTGTGAGGTAGGGTTACCTAATTTATGTACATAAAGATTTAATACAGATAGCTGAGGGTCATGGACATGGACTATAATGTAAAGCTTACCTCTGAGACGATGGCCCCTTCATTCTCTAATAAATCAGCCACGTCTTTCCAACACTTTGAAACTTCGGGTGATATCGTGTCGCACAAGTACTCTTTGGGAATCCCAATTCGAATACCCTTAACTTGACCGTCCACTGTTGGCACTGTGCTAACCTCTGGTATTTTAACTGTCGTCGAATCCCGAGAATCCCATCCCTTGATGACATCTGATATAAACGATTGCAGGATTTTAATTAATTTTTAAATCTGAGATACAAACCTATTCTACTTTAGGGAATTAGCATATTCACCATAAATTAAGGCACAGTCATCCACAGTTCGGGCTACCACACCCGGCACATCCATAGAATTGACTAAAGGAATCAAACCATGCCTGGACAAACTACCATAAGTAGGCTTAAGTCCGTAGACGCCACAATAAGACGCTGGATTTCTTGTTGACCCTCCAGTATCCGATCCAAGAGCTCTAATTAATAAACACACAACTATAATCACAATTAGATTTAAAAAAATATTATTTATATTTTAAATACCCGAAACAAAGTCCTGCAGCCACTGCCACAGCACTCCCACCCGAACTCCCACCTGGGACATGCCAGTCGTCAAAAGAATACTGACTGTACCGAAATTTCTCCAGTCCCCAAATATTCTTCGTCGGCCCAAAAATTGTGTCCACTGTTCCGTTTCTGAATCAAAAATATTTAGCATGATACTTTCAAAACCTCTTATCATTTAAACAACTTGCCTCACCCCATCCCAAACTCGTCCATATTAGTTTTGGCCACTATGATGGCCCCAGCATCGACAAGTTTCTCTACGACCGTGGCATTATAAGGGGGCTGAAATCCGTACAGCATTTTCGACCCACAAGTTGCCGGCATCCCCTTGACGCAGAAATTATCCTTAATAACAATAGGAATCCCCTCCAAGGGCCTATCATTCGACTTGCCCGGGGTTACTGAATTGCTAAATCGCTCCTTGGCATGTTTCAAAGAGGGGACAAAGGTAAATGCATTGAGATGTCGATGTTCCTGGATTCTGGATATCGACGTCTCCAGAAGCTCTGTCTTGCTTAGACTTCCCTTTCCCACCTGCTTCAGCGCCTACAATACAAACCCATAAATGTTAAATACATGACCAGTTTCTACATTTAAAAGTTACATCCATTCCCATTCGATCAGTTTAGACCGTTCAAACCTCTCGAATCGACTGGGGCATAGTGCCCATCCCGGCTCCGGGTGTTTCTATGGGTTTTTCTCGTACTGGATTCAATTCAAGTCTTCAGTCGCAGTACAATTGAGCCGAAACCGAAGCTGATACACAAAGATCTGAAAGTACATAAACACGACAGATTAAAAGTTTTTATCGACAAATCTCTAGTCCACAATGTTACCCACATGCTCCTGTGCAGCAGAACAGCTGAGCTACAAATTGACCACCCTCACCTTGAAGAAACACCCGGGTGAAATAATTGATAAAATAATCCGAAGAAATGTGTCAGGAGGATCTTCGAGCTCTCCGGAGGATTCAAGCAGAAATCGAACCGAGGGTCATCCACCGCCTCCAGTTGGGGCCGCTGGGGGCTACCTGCGATCATGGCAGATCCATTCATACGGGGGCATCAGTGAGCTCCAGTTGAGTACCACAGGTCGGATTCCAGTGATAAGGTCACCGCAGGATGTCCTGGTCAGGGTCCATGCAGCCTCCGTCAATCCCATTGACCTGGCCATGACGAAAGGGTACGGGGCTGAGACGATCAACGTCCTCAGGGGCCTTTGTGATTCGACGGAGACGGGACTTTTCGGACTACCCAAGCCCAAACTCCCTGAGTCATTATTTGGGGGGAAGGGGAAAATGATAGAATTCCCTTTGACCCTCGGCAGAGATTTTGCCGGCACTGTCCTTGAGATGGGGCATGGGGCCAAGGGGAAACATGGACTGAGGGTGGGGGACGAGGTCTTTGGGGTCGTGGGGGTCCAGAGACAGGGAAGTCATGCGGATTATGTCCTTACTTCCGTAGAAACTGTAGGTTGATATTGACACTATGATTTTTTTTCTGGGTTATTGTTGACTTTAATTTTGGACCTCTTTCAGATTCGACGGAAACCGAAGAATCTAAGTTTTATTCAAGCTGCATCCTTGCCCTATGTGGGACTTACGGCGTGGTCAGCATTAGAAGTGACGGGGGCATTTAGGAATTTCGCTCAGAAGAAATTCCTTGTCCTTGGGGGGTCTGGAGGGGTGGGGACTTTCGCAGTTCAGTATTTGAAGTCACAAGGAGCACATGTAACGAATCTTTCATTGACAATGCTACTTTTAAAGTATCTACAGACAGTGGAAGTTATTTAATCGCCTCTATATTATGTAAGGTGGTAACGACCTGCAGCACCGATGCAGTCCCCACACTGGCCAACCTTGGCTGTGACTATGTCATTGACTACAAGCAACCCGATGTCCTTGGTCATATTCAAAAGTTCTCACCGTAAGTGCCTTTGTACTTGATTAGAATTACCGTATGACTTGTGGTCATCTCAGTTTAGAGTTTGAATCTTTAGGTACGACTGCATACTAGATCTAACTGGTCCAACAAACGCTGAGAAATCCATGGAGAGCACAAAGTATCTGAAATCTGTGGGACAGTTCATCACTCTCTCCCCACCATTTCTATCCAATATCGACAAGTTTGGGCTGTTTGGAGGGACGGTCAAGAATTTAGGGGACTTATTAAATACCAATATTAAAACCTTTAACAAAGGTAACTCTGTGGCCAAGTGGGCTTTCTTTATCCCCAGCGGTTGTGCCTTGGAAAAGTTTGCAAATTTAGTCGAAAGTCAAAAGGTAAGATTTAACCAGGAATTAATGTGTGGAAATTTTTGAGTTTTTAATTTAAAAACGCTTCTTATTGTTTTTTTTAAAGATTCAGCCAATAGTTCAGGAACAGCTCAAATTCGAAGAGCTCCCCACAGCCTACAAGAAAATGGAACAGGGTCATCTTCGTGGTAAAATTGTGATTGACATGGACTGAAGATTGCAACCGGACTTTGGGGGTAGAAAAAATGTATAAAATTCTGTAATCCATACTGAATTTTTGAGCCTCATCTAAGCTCTTTAACACGATTGTAATAGATAGTAGCCATGCACGACATGAACACTAAAGATAAAGGCTTTATAGCATCCTTGTAAGTTTTAATTTCTAATCCGCACGCAAATAAATATCCCACCTCGTTTCGCACAGTATGTCAAAATCCTCTCTGATTAGTCATGTAAGAAAAGGATTAGCCATTCAATTTCATATCCAGTAGAAAACTTCTTTAATGCATAACACGATTTCATAACTCGAGTTGAACCGACTAGAGTTAATTCTATTTTTCATGAATATGAATGTGGTCAAAGTATAGTATGGAATATGGAATTAAGACTCATATAAGGATAGTAAAATAGACACGCATGGAACTGAAGCTAAAAAGCTCAACAGGTGAAGTACTACTTTGTACAGGGGTTGATTACAAGTTTTACAGGTAGGCAGGATTACAATAGAATCGGAAAGGGTTGCAAGTCTTTTTTCCCCTAGGGTGTAGCTGTAGGGTGTTACGTGTGTACAGGTGTGTCCATCCTCCAATAGGCTGCATAGATTCTCTACACTTTATTTATAATCCAAGTCCATTGGCATCATCACCTCAAGGAAATTCGGGAAATTCCTCGACACTGACAAGTGGATCCAAGAATGATCTTCTAGTTCATAAACAATAATATTAATAAAATAACTGTAATTTAGTCCACACTATCAGATCAAGTGAAAATGCAAGAAATGTGGGAACTGTCGTCTACAGTCGAACCCGCAAATCGACGATACACAGTCCACCCTCATCAATCCATCAACCCCGGGACAGAGGACCTACACGCTTGGTCAATATACAGGCAAAATCTCAATTCGGATTTTACAGACTCAGCTTTGGGGTCGGAGGAGAGGTCACCTTTACCCTATGGCAACTTTCAACTGAGGGAACAAACGGTCCAGTCCATCCTTCGACACCCGAGATTGGCTCCGAGGTCTGAGTTGGCTAATAATATGTACGCCTACTTAAAGTTTGGTCTTCCGAGAGTCTTCCCCCCGTCGTTGGGAGGGACGGTGAATAAAAGTTTCAAGGATAATGCAAGTGACATTCATGTCTTGGAGAGTGCGAGCACGAGGAATGCAAGTGCAGGGGTGTCAAGAGCCAGGTCAGAAACTGATTTGGTCAATGGTGGTGGTCCGGGTCATAGTGCTGGGAGGGGTCATCCAATGGGACTCATTAGTAACCGATTTCGAAAGCCAGTTCATAAGGCTATTAGTGAAACTAATCTTTTGAATGGAGGGGATCATCATCCTCCGAGACCTATGTCCAAGGCCGGTTCTCAGGTATGGCATCTCGATCTCGACATGGTGTAGTATTTTTTTGAATTAATAAGATTAATTAAAAAAAATTATTTTCCAGGCTTCCCTCGTTTCCAGGAATTCTCGACACCATCACGGCAATGGAGGGGGTAATACCAACCGGGGATATGTGGAAGATGGAGAGGAAAACAATTATTTCGATTTCCCTCATCTTCAAGTAATTCATTTTCAAATATAGCTATTTTAAAAGTATTTAATATATTAAATTATATTTATTTAGGTTCGAGGCTTAGGTTATGAGCTCGGAAAAGGAAAGACTCGTAATTTAGACGGAATCTCATTCGATTTACATGGGGGAGAAACACTGGCTGTATTGTCCACAAATGGTATGTCCTAATCGGCTCGGAGTACATGGTCCATGAATGTCGTCAGATGTACTTGCCCGGACATAATTGTCTTCAAACATACTCAAATTGTCTTATGATCTCACTTGGTGTCAATGATATAATTCAATAGGATACGATGCAACAACAATGCTGGACATTCTGGCCGGAAGGACAGGAGGTGATGGAAAAGTATACGGGGAGTTTTCGCTAAATGGAAACCCAGTGTCAATTGACAGACTAGGTTAGTCTAAGAAATTCTAAATTGTTATTCTAAGAAACTTAGATAGAATTCCATCCCCTTGACAAGTCAAGGATTATCTAAGTGCCAATCACTAAGGTCAAGTTTTAATTAAATTGCGGTAACATTCATCAGGCCCCTTATCTTTCGATTTTACACAGGGTCCCGCGTGGGCTACGTTCGAAAAGACTACAGACTCCACACGTCGATAAGCGTGGAACAGACGCTGTCCTTCCATTATTTGCTAAGAAGCAAAGACCTCTCCACAAAATACCTGGACACGAAGGTAACTTATATAAAATTATAAAGTCTAAAGATATAATGTAAGCTCCAATTACTTAAATCATTAAATACATTTCTCAGATCAGCGTCCTCCTCGAAGAACTTGGACTTGGTTCTGTAAGGAAAAGTCTCGTTTCAACTTTGACCTCGTCGGAAAGGCAGAGACTAGTCGTGGCCTGTCAGTTGATTACAGGGGCTGAAATTCTCTGCTTGGATGATGCCACTCACGGAATGGACATTTTTGATACCTTCTTTCTGGTACTATGAGCTGAAGCTTTAATCTATTTTAATTTTTAACCAAGCTGGATTTTAAAATATCTTCAATCTATTTTCAGGTTGAGTATCTCCGACAATGGAGCACCTCCGACACAGGAAGAATAGTCATCATGACCATTCACCCCCCGACTTACGAAATATTCTCAATGTTCAATAAAGTGGCGTTGGTGTCCACAGGGCGCTTGATGTTCTACGGGCACAGGAAGGAGATGCTCCCTTACTTTGCCTTCATTGAGTACCCGTGTCCAGCATTTAAAAACCCGAGTGACTACTACCTTGACCTCGTGAGCTAAAATAAAAAAGAGCTGTCTATACTGTATCAATGCTAATTAATGCGTATTATACCCAGGTCACACTCGACAACCTTTCGTCCGAAGCTCTTTTAGAGTCCAGTCAGAGAATTGAAACGCTCGCGGATTCTTACAGAAGAAAGCAGGAAATGATTGCGGACCCTGTTGGGCCACCACAACCCTTACCTCCACGAATTAAAAATGCAGGGTTTCTCCAGCAGTTCTATGCCCTCCTATTGTAATTAGAATTAATTGAGAATTTCCTGATTTTCAAAACCACAATAATTACCATCTTAAATTTTTGCCAATTAATTTAGGTCATGGATCGGGTACAAATTCCCTTGGAATATCGTGGATTGGATGTTGATGCTTATGATGGCCACGAGTGTGTCCATAATGATCGGGGCCCTTTATTGGAACATCAGACTGACAGTTGTGAAGGATCAAAATAATGCCAGCGATCGACTTGGGTTCCATTGGGTTCTCATGTGCCTTATCGTCTCACCCGTCCTCGTATTAGTCTCATCCACGGATACCAAAGATCTGGAATTTGTCACCAGAGATTTCGAAGAAAGGCTTTACAGCAAGGCTGTCTATTTCATCGCAAAGGTTAACAACTTTCTACTGGCCAACTTATATAAAATGATTAACTTTAATTAACTAACTTAAATTTTTTTTTCAATTTTCCAGAATTTGGTTGAGTTACCGTACATGCTGAGCATTTACTTGGGCTATGTTATCCCAGCCTACGTCATGGCCGGGTTGAGCACACTTGATGACAAATCCTCGGAAAACTTTTATACATTTATCGGTGAGTGCTAATTATTCATGGTTATTAGATGGACTAAGTCGTTCAGGCACAGTTGGGCAACGACCGGTGGGCAAAACTCAAAATGCAATAGCACCAGACCATCGACCACCGACCACCGACCACCGACCACCAACAGATTTCAAGACCACCGATCCACCTAGCTTGGAGATCTGACCAGCAGGGCCTGGTGGTCTTTTATGAGTTAATAGTTCAAGGATGTTAATTCAAATTAATTAGTTGATTATTGATTTTCAGGCTACATGCTCCTGTACATGCACGTTCTGCGGATAGTTCTACAGGGCCTGACCTACTTGCTCCGTAATGGGAACGCGGCGGTGACAATCTTTGCGATATTATTCTTGCTCGCGTCCATGACCGCAAACTACACAGTTCACTCAGCTGACCTTGGTGAATGGGTGGAGTGGATCAAGTACATCTCCCCCATGTCGTGGATCTATCAAAGAGTCATTAGGGATGAGCTCATGTCCGTCAATCATTTCGAATGTCCGAGCAATCCGGTGATTCAGGACAGCAACATTGTGATCCAGGTGGATTGTAAGATTGACAATGGGATAAAGGCTTTGGAATTCTTTGGATTCAACTCTGCAGTCCCAGCATTGGTTCACATCCTCTCTGTTCTTGCTGTGGGATTCGTTTTTTATCTCATCGGATTTTTTTCTTTTATTTTGAGAAGACAGGGAGTGGCCGTACCTCCTATTGAAAGACCTTAGATTATATAGTTATTGATTATAGCCAGCCTATTTATTGATTACTTTTAGTTACAATATTACAAAACCCAACTTACTTGTCATTTTTACGTAATGCAAACTTTCAATGCAATAAAAACAGTATCTCACTGTTTCCAGTTATTCTTAGAAGGGATCAACTAAAGATCTGAAGCTTGTCATTTATTTTGCCAATCATGGGATAGCATAAGTGCCCAAGTTTCCAATAATCTGAATCCATATACCGGTGTGTAGTACCCATTGATTGCATTGTATTTATTCTTATGCAACCTAAAGGAATTCTGGAGCATCGGGATTTTTTCTAGGCTTAAACAGGCCCATTAATGACCATTGCTAATGATCTTTTTGAAAGTCAAGGGTCGATCATTGCGACAGCATCATAAAATATGGATATCTAGCTTGCCTGTGGTCATATTGCTAATGATGAGTTGAATACGACTTCACACTCACTATTATTTAATTACTCTTAATATTGTAAATCTAAATGAGAAATTCAACCTTAGAATCGCCCTAAAGTATAGAGATGCCGTCGTAGGTTTAATCCAAAATGTTCGTGAGTATGAAGGGGAAAAAAGTTTGGATGTTGTTTGTAGGGATGTGAATGAATGTGTGTAACCAACTAAAGAGTTTTGTAATTTAAAAGAAGAGTCACAATTTAATCGTAGAAAATCAATAATGATAATTTATTAAGTCAAGTATTTAAAGTTTAGTGTAAAGTGTAATCTGAGATTGAGGTTAGTTCTCGTTTTCCAAGTGCAACGAGATTTAGGAATTCGGAGTCCTTTTATAGATAAGGATGAAGCATGGCTTATGCATCTCTGTTGTTAAATTCAATAACCAAATAGGCATTTCATTTCATGGATCTCATGGATGTTACTTTGATCCAGATATTGTAGATCCCCCAACCAACTGTGCTTCACTATTAGCCAATCGTCCTTGAATCATTTGGCATGTAATAGAAAATTATAAGGAAGGAGAGCTCCACTTTCCTTTAATTCAGATCATGGAAAAAAAAATTATTTATCCATGGAAAATAAAATATTTAATTGACTGGATATTACACGTTGCTTAACCACTGCCAGTTCCCACAGACTTCTGTTCTATGAAATCTCTAAAGCGTATGTATCGAATCAGTATGGGTACTCTTCCCTTGTCTTCCTCACTACAAAATAAAGATAACTATTAAGCGTGGTGAGAAACAAAGTAAAATTTGGTTGTGGATATTACTAACCCGTTTTGCTGTGTATACATTAAAAATTGAGGGTGGTATGCTTACCAGAGTAGTACCACACAATTTACTTACCCTTATGACCAATGAAACAACTCCAAATTATATAACACGTATGCCGTGTAGAATTCCATAGAAAAGCTAATCCGTCTCGGCTCTTCACACTTTCAACTTCCAAAGCTCTCAACAATAAACTCTCTTTTCGCTGTGACTTGTATTCCATTGTTACAGAGTTTTTAAAATACATTATTCTCATTTGTGAAAAGTATTTCTGAGAAAATGCCCGGATTACAGGTTGACGGTCCCCGGTTCCTGCAAAATACCTCCGAGGTCATTCTGCCTGTAGAAATTAAATTTTCAGGTATGGGTAGCCAAAAATAAGGCTGGACATTTTTATCGACACTGCAATGTTTGGTTTTTTCTGAACAGGAAATATTCCTGAATGGCTTAATGGGACGATGCTCAGTTCCGGTCCGGGGGTGTTTGACTTGGAGAAAGGATCCGTAAAACATTGGATGGACGGCTATGCAATCATCTCTAAATTCGAAATCGACGGGAATTCAGTTAACTTTTCTTCCAAGTATCTTCAGTCAACGTCTTATAAGAAGGCTCTACAGGCTCAGAAACCAGTGGTCCCCGAATTCGGAACCCCCCCGGGGGAAGACTCAAGCCGTGGATTTTTTTCGAAATTGCTCCCAGCTTTCGTAAGTTTTTCACCCGAAAATATAATTTTTTTTGATATTCCTCACATCGTTCAGGAATTGATTTGTAACGTTTAAATTTTAGACTCCGAATGACCTCACTGACAACTGCATGGGTCAAATAGTTCGAGTCGGCGCGTCCATTTATGCCATCGGGGATTCACCCTACTTGCACAGGATTGATCCACATACCTTAAACACTGTCGAAACAAATCACTGCAAATCTTTCGGGGTGACTGCTTTCTCCCCAAGTCAAATCAAGGACAGGGATGGTGACACGTACATGCTCGGCGTAGTTGTCCAGCCCACATTTCGCTACAGCGTCATGAAAATGCCCGCTGAAAATGAGAATCAAAATTTGGACAAGAAATTCGAAAGTATTTGCACATTCTCATCCAGATGGAAATTCGGAGCTTGTGGTCTCAGGAACTCCTTCGCCGTGACAGAAAACTACATCGTCTTCATCGAAGTACCCGCCGTAATCAATCTACTGAAGTTGGCCGCTACCTTTGTCCGCGGATATTGCGCGATCGATTGGCTCGATTGGCGACCACAAGACAAACCTCGCTTCTGCCTAATCAATAAACTTACGACCAAAGTTGTGAGCACCGAGGTTTATGCCGACTCCGCTTTTGTCGTCGCAGAGTTCGTCAACGCTTATGAAGAGAACGATCAGGTATGTACTCACAGACCTATCGGCTTAATCGGTACACGAAATTCAATGCTGACATACTTTTCAGGTAGTAGTGGACCTCTTTACCATGGCCGACATGACTATTTTCAAAGCATCAATGTTAAACATGTACAGAACGTCGGAGTCAATGGAGAACTACAAACCTGGAGAATACCGTCGGTACGTCCTCCCAGTTATTTCAGACCTCAAGTCATGTCCAGAGGGTAAATCCCTTCTTTCGGAGTCCACATCGAATAACCTCGTATCAGCGTCAGCCAAGCGGATGGGGGATCGGATCATCCTGTCTCCTGAATTGATTAGAGAGAAAGACTCCGGCTTTGACAATGGGGTCATTAATCCTAATTATAAAGGAAGGCGACATTCGTTTGTCTACGTCAAGTCTAATCTCGCCAGCTCCTTCATCCCAAGTTCCCTTGCCCACCAGATAGCCAAGGTGGATGTGAACCGGAGGGAGATATTGACATGGGAACTCACTCCTGGACAATTCCCAGCCGAACCTGTTTTTGTCCCCAATCCTACTGGTACTGACGAAGACGATGGAGTCCTACTCGTTTTGATTAAAATTATGTTCTCTTACGAGGAAAAAGACTTCTTGGTTGCTCTTGACCCAAAGACCATGACGGAGATTGGAAGGGCTGAATTCAACTGCCCGGTTGGTCTCGGGTATCGCTATACTTTTATCAAGTCTTAAAAATAATACAGATTCCCTTTGTACATAAATACAATTTTACAATTTTAAATCAATAAATATTTCCATATCAAGTTTATCAAGAGTTTTTTTTGTATATTTTACCAAGTAGCTTCCTTGTAATATTACACGAGGATTAAAATGATTTACAAATTTTACAATACGTAATTCTAATATAATTTCAACCGCACACATGCAAAACAAAATTAATACCATTTTTTGAATAATAAGAATAACGTACAGTTTATACATGCCTGTTAAAAACACTAAGCAATTAGCACCTCCCACCTACAATATAGACCACAGGGTATCCTAGTGTTAATAAATAAAAATATCACATCCATCATAGAGAAGACTTAGAAATTACAAACATTGACTTTACTTGTACATAAGTTATACTAAATTTTACGAATTCATATTCGATGTGGAACTTCCTGGTGGGACTTTGCTTCCGGGTGAATTCGAATTATTTGTGTAGTAGTAGCGAACAGCGGAAGCCGGGAGAGCCCAATTGGCTGCATGAAGCTCTATGAGCTGCATCAGCGTCTTCTGAACCACGGTCGACATAGGGCCCTTCGAATAGGGTCCAAGGCCTAGCAATGCGTCTCTCACTGCAGCAAGAAGCTGCTTCATCTTCAGGGGAAATGTCCCTTCCATGTCCCGGCCTTGTGAGGTCATCACTGTGAATAAGCACCCCATCTAGGAAAGGACGCATTGCTTGATACCATGTGAGAGGGGGTTATTAAAAATATTTGAATATTACCAGGGACGGCTCATTACAAAGTCGAGACCTTAGAGTGGCCAAGCATGAGTCACAAACGAGGGCGAGGAGAGTAAAGCTCATTTCGTCCATTGTTTGACCCTGTTGTTTTGAATTTTTCCTTTGTATCAGCTTGACCTGCGAAACCAGTGTTCACATTTCACAAAAACATTTCATATCATGAATTATGAAAAAAGGAAAAACATTTCGGTACTTGTGAACCATTATTATTTTTAATGTTTGGACTACCTGAGTGTATAGCGTGGATAGAAACTTCAAAAAAATACTGCATTGACGAGCAATAATTTCTGAGCTTCTATTTGGTTGGCTGCTTCCAAACAGTTTTTGAAAGGTCGCGAAACATGTATTTAACAGACTTTCCATTATTGTTCTCTCCTTTTCTCTCTAAGACAAACAATTTGAAGATGATTTTCGTCATGTTTGAATTAATTTTTTGAGAAATCAGTTTTGAACCTGTATGAAGTACAGAAAGATATGAACTGCCGGAGAGCTAAGGTCTGAAGAATCTTCGCCAGTCTCATGGTTCCTCCAGCTGATCTCTTCAGTTCCTTTATTGTTCCCCTCAATTTTCGATGAGTCAAAGCTGGTAAGCATAGCTTCGAAAATGGAGTTTACCATTTCTATTTGAGTCCTTGCTGCAACCCGTTCTACTGCTACATATATAACCGTTTTTCAATATTTCAAAAATTTGAATCACATTTCAAATCATATGTCCAAAAATTTGGTCATCAAAAATTATCAAAAGCCAGTAAAAGTTACCCGTCACGGCAGCAGTAACAGATTCCTGAATTCGTTTCGGCCATCTCGAAATTTGAAAGTCAGAATAAACCGAATAGATCGGTACATGCGAAGCCGTCCTCTGGGTCTGGTTAATTGACCCAGACCCAAAGCTTCTTGACCTCTTGACACTAGTTGGTTGCTGGATTTGATTTGGCATCTGCTGATTAGATTGGACTTGGGTGGGTTTTAAAATCCCTTGAGCCTGCTGAGGATAACTCGGATTGAGCGTTTGTGCCGGTGGGGAAGGCGTATACATATTTAGGTAAAATCCCGTTCGACTTTTTTGTAGTTTTGGTACTGCTGCTGGACTTTTTGAATCTTGCTTACGATTCTCCATGAACGCTTCACCTTAAATAGAAACATTAGACATTACATTTAATCCCAATTAAACTATCTAATTAAAACTCGAATCAAATTACTGTGTAATTTCATTGAAGCAAAGATACTCTCGGCATTTTTCATCATATTTCGATTAGCCTCTTCGTCGCTATCCTCGTCATCAAATCGAACTCTGGGTTTACTTGAGGAAGCCCCACCAATGCCAGGTATGCTCCCACTAGATTTTGATTGGGCCAGTCTATTAAACTGACCTTGTAAATCCTGACCTTGCTGATCGACAAAAACAGATTTCTGGTGCTGTGGCTGATGCTGTAAATTTTGACCTCCGGTAAACCCTAGACCTAGCACCCCGGCATTGCTCATGTTATACTGTAGTCCCATTGTGTTTGGATTGTTATATCCCATCTGCCTACTATTTGCTGCTTGGAGTTGCTGTCGCAAAAACACGTTCATATTATTCTCAAGGGATTTCGATTGTTGCAATCCATACATTCCTGAAGATGCAATTAGGGCTCCCGCAGCCTCCCCGTAGAAACAAGGGTCAAGCTGTGACAAGAGATTTGCTAATTGCTGATTCTGCATTTGATGTTGAATAGGTGAGAACTGAAACTCCTTTGCATTGACATTTAGTGATCTCACTGTCTGTTGGTTCGGATTTGGCTCATTGAAATTGAAAACGTGGCGTGTAATCAAAGGGCTGCTGGGGACTGAACCCCCACCGTTAGGAGTATACGTATTTCCGTTACTACGAGGGTTCAAGTTACTTCCTGAAGCTTTTGAATTAATGTTGACACCTTCATTGACGATTTTACTCCGTGTAGGTTCGGTATTACAGATCTCAATCGTTTCTGGAGATGGTTCATTAACTCCAATACTGCTTCCCCGACTGGTCTTAGACCTTAGGCCTAAGAAAACAAATAATTTCCAAATTATCTTTCACACGTCATGGGAAAAAACAAATTGCATCCCAGTACTTGGAGGTCGGTAAATCTCTCGACAAGGCTTTCCAGTCTTTCCTTGGTTATTATGGCCTTTGTTAAATGATTTCCCTCCTGAAAAAATTATATCTGAAAATTAATTTGCATATGATTAAATAAATTAAAGAGACAAAACACATTAAGGTATATTCCATCATTAAGGAAGGCACCCTTTTTTTATTTGAATGAAACTTGGTACAGAGATTCTACATGGCCTAAAGTTGACGAAAGTGAAAAAAATAACAAAAATCCCTGGTTTCGAAGTTTTGAAAAAGGGAAACACAATTTTCTGCACTTTTTTATCAACCGATTTGAATTAAAGTCGGTATGAAGACTCGTATGGATATTCCACAGAAAGCATTTAAAATGAACCCAGGTATTTAAAAACGGTAAAATACCTGGGTAAACAAAATCGGATTTCGAACAAAATGCCCTGTGAGAAACAGCTTAATGACTCTACAGGCAAATTTTATTCAAATTGGTGTATTTTTCATTCAAGTTTGAATGGAAAGTTGGACTTTGAAATTTTTCGAAACTTCGAAACCCGTGATTTATTTATTTACATTCGTGAACTTTGAGCCATATACAATCTTTGTACTCACTTTGTTTCAAATTACAAAATGTCGGGGACAGGATGCCTTCTTTACTGATGGAATATATCTATTAAATCACTGTTTACCCAGTTTACCACTATTGCCAGAGCTGCCACTGCGGTTTCCGCCTGAGGAGTGTCGGTTTCCATTACTGCCGATATTGCCTTGTCCTTTAGAGTCATTCCCCTTTGACCCGTCTTTTGTTTCCATTTTATTATAGGGTTTGCCTCAGAATATTTAAAATAATTGGTCCCGTTAATCTGAGGCACCTCCGACAAATACAATATTTGGGACACTTGGTAGTTGCGGTGAACCCAATGGAAGTCCGGGCTAATCGTTTTCGTCAATCGAAGTCGGTTCGTTCTAGTCAGATAAAAAGGGATGGATATGAAATACCTTAGGATTGGATTGTATTTAGGTTCTGAGTTGACCTCGTAGCTTATACTCACCGTAAATGTGACTATGTGGAAAAGTCTGGAGTTTTCCTATGGATCCAAAAATATTACAGAACATATTATTGAATATAAGAAGACTTAAAGGAATTTAGAAAAAGGGGTAGAAGCAGATGGACTAAATCACTACGTAAAATGCATAAAATCTAAAATCAAGGATGAGCCAAGCAAACCAACTAAACGAGGAAACGGAGAAAGACAGAAATACCGAAAACTAAATGCAGATTATTCCAAAGCCAAAGGCGTACACACTAGTGACGGATCATTCATGAATCTTGCAGTGATTACCCGTTGTAGTTTCTAAACATGGGTTCGGGTTGTTGGGAAAAGATCCCCGAAGAAATCAGGGAGTTGGCTCAGATAAAAAGTCAACACCCGGTCTGCTTGTGATGCACAAGCAGATCAAGTACTAAAAATAAACATGAACAACTCTCTAACTCATACATGTTTCGTTTCTCATTTCCACGTTTATTCTTTTGTTACAGCAGAAGCAAGATTCGATCAAAGTACAAGACAGATCAAAGCAGTTGGACACCGGTACAACAACCACTCCAGAAATTAGAATTTGTGCGTCTCTGTGACGTTTTCTTTTTGAAAATGAGACAGTTCAGGCAATGTAAAGATATTTCTTGTCACTATCCGGCTCCAGCTTCATGTAGCCTTTTGCGATCAGTTCTTGGATGGTTACCTAAAAAATATTAACAAGATTTATGACATAAATGGATCATAATATTCATAATTTGAAACTGTAAAACTCATAATGCATTCATACATTTATGTCATCGATTTCCGGACAAAACTTATCCTTGACTTGCTGAATCGTTTCACTGACAATGTCACTGTGGTTGACGGCAGCCTTTTTCGTCTTCATTATTCGTACAATCGCAGCTTGGAGAACATGTTTTCTTTCCATTTGGACTGTCTTCGTCACCCTATCTCCCTGTCGCTGTTTCTCACTTTTCAAAGTCGTCCACAGAGTAATGAGATTTTTTTTGGATGTCCAGTCATTGTTAACCGTCACAATACTCTCGTCATCCTCAACGGGCCCTTTCACCAGTAAAATCTTTTGTTTCGAGGCGAGCACATCCAATACCTAGTGAAGTGTATGATAAATATCTACGTTCAATATTTCAAGATTAAAACTGGCTGGGAAACCGCAAATAAAACGATTGATACCTGCTTCAAGTCCGTCCGTACAAGCTTCGTTTGTGTGAGAAGCTGCCCAATGGTTGCGCTTTTGATATCCGGACTAGAAAATTCCAGAAGCACGCTGGCCTGCTCGAAAGTTACCTGAAGATGCTTTTCCTTTGTACCTATACGGTACTTGAGCTGCCCTCGAGATTTATTCCATACCCACTGCAACTTCCGACCCTTGTGGACTTCGGTCTCATAGAATTGTTGAAATCGGGCCGTCTCCACGTGGATCTTAGATATGATGGTTAGATTATACTAATTGATTTCCAAGCAATTAAGCATGACGCATTGAATACACACATGTGGAATTCATACCTCTTCTGGCACATTCCAATTGACGTCTACCGAAGAGACTGGCCAGTGAGAAGTGGTAATCACGGACATAGTTAGATTATACTTCGGGCTGTGTTTTAATTTAAACTTTTCGCTTAGATCTTTTGAATTAGTCATATCCTGAAAACAAAAATAGCCCACATGATTAAACTAACATAAATTTTACAACTTCAGTTAAATCTTAGCTAGGCCATTTACCCGAAACATTGTTTTAAGCTTCCAGGAATTGCTTTCAAACTTCATTTGCCCTACGATGAGATTCTCCAAGTCATCACTATAAGATGTATTCATGAGCAACCGATTGCTGAGATATATTTGGTAGTACCGGTTGAAGACATCTTTACTCTCTAAGAAAGATACTAAAGACAGCTAGTTTGAAGAAATTAAAAACACAATTTAGGCGTAATGATAACAGCTTTTAAGTTTAAATTTTAAATTCTGTACCAATATATTAAGGGAAACTTTACGATCCTCCTCCGGTGTTTTTTGTGAATTGTTCTTGAGGAGAAAATCGCAATGGCGGGCCAACATTTGGGCAGGCATCCCCTCATAGTCCGAGCCTCTGAGTTAGAGTTAGTTATTTGAATTAGATAAATTCTGACCACGTCACACGTACTCTTAAATATTATGGCAGGTATTATAAATCTTACTTCTTTGTAATGGCATTTTCATTCAGGACTTTAGTGAAGGCCAGTTGGAGTGCCTGTCTGTACTTGACCTTTCCCTCTAGAGTAATCCTAATCAATTTCTCCTGCTTGATGTACTGTTCAATGAAGCATTCAGAGAAAGTTATGGGGTTCTGAAGGACAAACCACGGTTTCAAATTAAATACCTAAATTAAATTCTTCTAATCTTATTCATATTAAAAAAGGACGACTGAATTACAATCGCTTGCCCATTGTTACTCGACAGATTTATTGAATCTTGAACTTGATTAAATATAGACTCTTGGAGATACTCTGAGAATGTATCCTCTGATTCCGGACCAGCCCGCTCCATAATGCGCTGGAATGTAGCAATGACATCCTCGTTATTCCCGACAAGAACAGCCTCACAGGAGTTCATGATGAATGGTATATTGTTCCAAATCATAATCTATAAATATGCATATCAATTTTAACGTATTAATTTTGGAACAACTAATTGGATTTTGAGGTACAAACTAACCCGTCGACAAATCTCGTTCAACTTAGGCAAAGTTGAAGGGTGAAAACAGTTCTTTGCTAAATCCTCCTCCTCTTGGAATCTTGAGTCAATCTGCAAGTTTAAAAGATTTTTACTATGTTTAATAAAGTTTTTTCATTGGATTAGATTGGATATTCCTCAATTATATTTTCAGATATTATGAACCATTTCAAAAAAGCCAAGACAGCTTATAGTTCCAGATGCAGCTTCTTCCATCAGACGCTTTATTTCCATTTCGTAATACGTGGCTGTTTCAGTGAGGAATTTGCTCTCGAAAACTTGTCGATATAATTTCAGCATGTACTCCTCCCGTCTCAATCGTCTTACTCTATTAAACTGGACCAAATTATCTAAATTTAGATTGGACAGTGTATCATCCTCATTTCCTTGATCTACTCCTATTCAGAAAGAGACATTGTACCAATTAAGCGATCAGCCCTTCAATTAACAGCATGTCTAAAACATTAAGTCCAGTTACCTAAGCCAATACACGACTTCACCACCGTCTTGATGGTTTCTTGAGCAGTTTTCTCATTCGTCTCTTTATCTCTGTATTTGGGTAGCTCAGCTAGTAGGTACTTTCCGACCTGGTATACGAAAAATTATTCGTACCAATTGTAAAGTTACACCAACAATTTACTAACCTTGATCCCATATCTAGGAAAGATAATCGTTTTCCAAAGAATTTGAGTCATTTCATAGATACTGTACAAATTCTTGATTCCAGTTGTCTTCTTCCGCTGCTCCTTAACCCATCTACAGTGGGGAAAAAGTTAAAAGTTACCCATAGCTTATATAGTTACATAATTAGGTAATACAAATCATTAAATACTGATAGCGAACACGTACTTGTTTAAGGGCTGAAAGATGATGCTTGAAGTACGGACGGACGAGTCGAAATGCTTACATTCTCGGGCATAGAAATTCAGTAGTTCTTGGTCGGGAAGATTCTCTCCGCTCTGGAAACCAAACCGTTTTTTAATTGTTTTTGTAAATTTTAAACCATTTATAATTTAATAAACAGAACTTCACACCTTTGCCAGAGATTCGAGGTATGTTTTGATGAACTGCCCTAGCAGACGATACATATGGAGGTTCAAATCATCCCTAGCTGATAAGCTCATTCCTAGTCGACATTCCTTGGGATGAGGGGGGGCAGATTCAAACTCATGAACTTGACTATAACAAAAGAAATGTGAATTTAGTTAACTAAAATCATACAATTTTTCAAACTTCAGTGCTACCTGGACATTTCGATGATATCTGCATAAAACACTGGAGAGCTTTGAAAGATATCTTGAAGCAGCTTTTCCGCTCCTGCCCAGAGGTCAATCAGCTGTTGACTTTGATTTCGATATCCAAGAGGTCGGTGAGAGCCCAGAGTGAAAATTTGATTAGTTGTCGTCTCCATTTTAGCCCCAGTTCTCTTTTGTCCCTGTCCTGGCTGTCCTGTGTTCATAATTTTATTTTTGAAAAGTCAGTTGGAACAGTTTATATGTCACAAGCAGCTGTAACACTGAATTGGACGATGATCAATAAAGCCTCGATTATCAAGGCAAGATTAGGATTAAGATAATCTTGGGCAATCATTACAAATTATCAATAAGATTCGGAGTTCGGACAGCCGTATTTACAAGATTGACCTGTTACGCTTGAACTTCAGTTGCCAAGGATCCTAATAATAAGATCTCACTGGTGAATCAAAGTCCCGAAGTACCTTCAGCAGGGGGTTTACATATAACTATTGAGGTCAAAGGTAGAATTTTCTCTAACAGCTTCAAGGTCAGCTACTTGGCTTGGAAAACGCAGGACTTTAGGAGAAGTAGCGATCGGACGGACGTAGACGATGTCACTAGGGACATGCGCCATGTCTACGGCGGACAGACGAACATTTTTCGAAATTATGCATCCCATTAACTACGATAGATAAGGTGTAAATTCTAATCGTAGTTTGCTATTCAAATAAAGATTTGAAACACTGACACTAAAAAACACTGCTTCCTAATTAATTCCTAAGATTATCCTTAGTTTAAATAGTTACTAACGTTTAACTGGAAAATTTAACCAAGTACGTAGGGTTAACAAATTATTGGGCTTTTTATTTAATTTTAAAATCTCACGTGAGTAAAATTACCACTCTTATATCATGAGTGATGAGACAATGACAATTCAACATCAGCTGATGATCCGTGGTAGCAACTGGCATGGCCGTGTGCAAGAAAATGCAATGAAAATTATAATTCCGTAATTCGAAATCCAAATTAAACTACTAACTGATCTCCATGAAATATAAATGCAATATATTCTACACACTAGTTAGTAAGGCCATCTAGTAACGTCATAAATTTAGTTTTATTCTGGGCCAACCAGACTCCAGAGCCAGAGACGGCCATTGATTACCACGCCGTCCCCAATAACTTTCGAACACTTTTCCAGCAGCCATCCAGAACAGAGTTATCCAGTGAAGACCGTAATAAAGTATCCCTTACTACTCATTCATACGAATACATCAACTATATTAATCATTATCTCACAGTTAAACAAAAGCCTGATTTAAATATTTAAAATTAGTTAATTTATAACTGAGGAGGATGTTTAAACTTTGCTTCAGTCCAACCAAAATCTGATGAAATTCTTACATATATCCGCAGGTCGCTGGACATGGCAGAGCGACTGCTGGAATTCAAGTCGCGGCCAGAGCCTCAACTTCTAAACCCCTTATGGTTCGCAACAGACAGCAACGAGTCTTCAGATGAGGAACTTAAAGAGCTGGAACGATTCGAGCTCCAGTTGCTTGTCGATCGAGAACGATTGGAAAATGAGAGGTACGCCCTACTCCCCTTCGGAGTTTCGAAAGTTGAGAGCGAGGCTGAGACGTCCATGTCTGGCGAGGAGGAGGGATCTGACCAACAAGAAGATGAATCAGCTGAAGAGGAAGAGGAGTCCCTACCGGAGTATACAGGTCAAATCGAATCTGACTCTGAGGACCAAGTGGACCAAACTATGCTGTATACCACCACCCAAGTGGATTCTGAAACACAGGCGGCTCTACTCAGTTATGAAGACTTCCCCATTTATGCCCTTCCAGGGACACAATATTTCATCTATCAAGTGCCAAGAGATGTGACAGTCCAGCAGAGTCCAGTGGATGACCAACTCCTCTAAAAACTAAAAAAAAACTGACCAAGTTATTATGAACCTAACAGCAATAATTCCATCTTCACTAATTGCCATTAGACGGACTCGGGATAAATACATGAGGACACTGCAGCCAGACTTTATCATTACGCTATTTGTACACTTAATTATGTTCGATTACAAATTGACTCGTAATTAAGATTCCTCTCTGTCAACATCATTCAAGTAAATGAATCCTTATCTAGGTGTTAGTTATGCCCATCTTGATGATTATTTTGAGTGGAGCACTTGAGAACCGGTCTAGCTCTTCAGTAGGTATCACAAAGACATTTTGAATAGTTGAAGAACTGTAAAATTACCTTGATCATAATCTTGTATGTACATTGTCATCCCCCTGCCTCGGTCCTTAGACCATTAAAATAGAACGAAAAAAAGCTAACCCTTTATCCATTAGCTATTCAAGGAATTAGATTCGAAGAAGCCTATGTTATTTTTATTTCGAACTCACACCTAAGGCCAGAAATGGAAAGGTACTACAATTCTGTGGTTGCCAAATCAAAATCCGGTTTGGCCGGTCTCTATAGACCCAAGCTTGTTGTTCCCATCCGTTTACTATCAATCTCTGCGGCTGTTGTTGACAATTCTTAGGAAATGTGTTCAAGTCTTATATATGAACCTATTTATTTCCTATTCCTTATGACTCCTGACCCATAGTGCATTACCTCCTACGTTTTTTTATGTCTTAAAAGTATATGCATAAGAGAGAGGAGAAATTTTTGGAAACCTCTTATTGAGTATTGACTATTGCGTCCAACTCTTGTTTATACTTTGTAAGTTGTAGTGCATTCTCCTAATTATAAATTCATTTCACTTTCATGTATATTCCGTGAATTTTTAGTCTCTGATCACCACATTGGGACGACAATACCAGCTCAGCAACATCGGTGGTGGTCAACATGTTTCTGTTTTATATTAAAGCTGTTATAGTTGTTATCCCACTGATTTCTGCCCTACCCGACTCACATCCTTTCGGTAAGAAGACCTTCTGATCTCTGAATCCCGCAAATTTAATTAAGTCCATAACTTTTGTATTTACAGTAGAAACGATCTTGAGAAAAGGAGACCAAGACGCTACTGAAAGTTTTGAGAATGTAGTGCAAGTCGTACGACCTATGACATACGGTTCAGCAGTTCACACAGAAGCTCGGAGACTCCAGTCACTTCAGGATGTGTTTCCTCCCCAAAGCTTATCATATTTTATCCCCTACGGAGACAGGACAATAGTTTCCCTAAGATTTCCTTCCATTTCCAAGGAATCATTAGAAAAGTCTAAAAAAGCCGGATATGGGCATGGCCCCAGTGATACTACCACGTCTAGTCAATATGAACTCCCTAAAGATAAATACGGACCCCCTGTCCCCATGTACGGACCCCCAAAACAGCCCACCAAGCAACCCGCTGGAGATTTGGGTGTGATAATATCTGAAAACTATATTCTTCGGGAAAATATCCGGGACTATTTCAATTTCTCGAAACTAGATCAAAAGAGACCTTCGAATGAACTGGTCATCGAATTAGCTAAAGCATTTGCTGAGCGGATCAATTTGGAATCCCTCTCTGGCTTTCCCTACGGAGGATATCAGAGTGGACCAAAGTCCGAGGTCACCTCGAGCCCGTCCTTTGTCCTCGTCTCTATTGAAAGCCGGGTGCGAACTTCTCCCGAAGCCGAAAAATTCGGTTTTACAAGAGGAGGTGGCTTAACAAATGGAACTCTCATCTTCCCTTCACCAGCAAACCCTTCGGTTTTAACAAATATTCCATTCGTTCTCCGAGGGGCGAAGGACATCGATCGGGTTTTCGAAGGCTATCAATCAAATTCGGATGGACTCATACCCCTGGAAAAGACGGAGATTAAAAACTTCCTCAAACTTGTCTCTGGGATCAACGAAGACATTCATGGGGAAGGTCGGGACCAGATTGGGACTTTGCTGGAACTGTCTGGGTTACTTGACCGGCCTAGACTCCCGGATTTTACTGAGTTTCAAGCCGATCCATTGTTTGAGGACGAGGCAAGGGCCCGCATGACTAATTGGTTGTATACTAGCACAGTTGGGATTCGAATCTTGTCTTCTAGTCCTTCGGTCGGAAACCAGAATAGATATAAAGCCTCCTCAGATTACAAACAGCCAGTTAAAGCTAATTCATACAGTCCAGTAGATATCAAAGATAATTCTTACGGCACACCAAATAAACCTAACAATGTTAATTCTTACAGCACACCGAGTAAACCTAACAATGTTAATTCCTACGATATTCCAAATAAACCCGGTAATGTTAATTCGTATGAGCCTTTAAAACCTGTCAACTCATATGAACTTCCTGCCATATCAGCTAATGTGTACAAAATTATGAATTCAGCTCCGTGGGGGTAGCATATAGTTATGTAACATGTAATGTAAATTTTGATTAAAAATTGCTGGACCACTAAAATTATGTATGTCAACTCGTTTTAACTTTTAATAAAACGGATATACCCTTAAAAAATTTCAACATTTCCGATGATTTCATTTTATGACTAGGCGTCTACAGGCCCGGTCATGGGCCACTGTTTCAAGATCAAGGGTCGTTTTTTTACAGCATCATAAGTATTTTTTGTTCTACTTAGCCTAGTTAATAATCAAATGAGCAGTTCAGCTTGCAAATCTCTAGTGGTATAGTTATGGAGGAGTGGTGAAACAGACAGACACACGGACGTTTTATGGAATTATAGAGTCGATTTTGATAAGGAAAATAATTTAAATGCTGAAACCACAAACTTGAAGGAAAACAAGAATTAGTTTCTAGAAATATGATAAACAGGTTGTATTTATATTTAGCTAGCACCAGTTTAAAAGTTCTACTCTGCCCGTTTAAAAAACGAAAATGAGATTCAACTTGTATATATTTTTTGCATACGTTATTGAGATAAAAGGGAGTTTAAAAAATTGCTCAAATTTTCAAGGTTCACGACCAAGATTTAAAATCCATTCTTTCGGACCCATACAACTGATACCGCAGGAGAGCTTGGAGAAGGTCGATAAAATTGTCGATTTTCTCTCACAACCCATCGACTGTTCTTTCACTTCTCCCGTACAACTTATTGTCGACATTGAGCCGGTATCACCCTTTTTACACTTTGACCTTGACCAAGCTCACCCCACCCATGACTGATTTAATTGATAATATCAATAGATTACAAATCCTTTTGAAATAAGGAGAAACTTCTTCTGGAGAAAGTTGACCTCTGCTCAATCGGGTCCAACTCTTGGCGAAAACAATGAGACAAGTCCATCATCCTCAACTTACAGTTACACGGCTTACTTTGTCTTCTTATACAAAACGAAGGCTTTAAAGAAACGGGTAGTATTCATATGCCAACCTATTGACCTTCAAGATGAATGCAGTCGAGCATTTTTGGAAATCACCCCGGCTAAATATTCTCCAAGTTTTCTTGCAGTTGACTATCCCTCTTCGAAAACGTTTCAAGGTACTTCATCTGGCCTTAGCATATTGGACTATTTTGGATGATAATTTTAAATGTTTTTTATGAATATTTAATTTTAAGATTTAAGTGAAAAGTTGCAAACTGAACTTGAGCCATCGGGGGATAAGTCAATCGCCGGAGATTGCAGTATCAAACTACTAATTAAAGTAATTCCTGGAAATCGGTTAGAATATAAATGGGAAGGGAAGGAGATATTATTTGAAAGAGCAATTACGACCAACCAAGTGATTTACCTTTCTGGATTATTTCGAAATGTCCGACAGGTTGGCATTACAGAACTGTTTAATGTTAACCTTTTGATTGACAACATGGCTAAACTTTACATTCTGTATATTAGGAAAATGGCTGCGTTAGCTTATTAGAGGAGAATGTCCTGTGCGAAAATTGCAAACTAGTTCCGGATACGGTCGTCAATTCTGTGGCTTTTTATGCAAAATCAGCGTCGGCAGAAATTGTATTCAAGGCTCTTTTCAACATCTCAAAATCAGATGGTCCTCGGAAGTTGTGTAAGTTTTTACTTTTGAAATGTCGCCCAAAAATAAATTTAGCATTGCTAAAATTCGCTCGACTAATAAAGTAAGGAACGAAATTTTTCGACATTTTCATTAGGAAGTAAAAAAAAACATGAAAGTATTTAACATTGTTGATTGTCCTACATAGAAGGTCCAATTGATAACATTACACTGATATAGGAAAATCCCCCATTTAAAAACCGATATTTGCGTCCAATTCCGTCGCATTTTATCATGATTTCTTAATTCTTACATGGAATACCGATGGGATTAGTAAATCCGAGATTTATATTACAAAAATAAATACAATCTTCAGATATGGATTGGGAAGTGCCATTGGATGAGATGATCAGCCTAGACGCCCCTTCAATCGCATATCTCAACCGTTCAGTGAAGGTAGCTTGCAGCGTTTCTATATTTTACTTTGCCTTTGGGACCGTTCTTACAATTGATGATCCACCGGGTGATACTCGGTCGGGTAACTTGGATAATTATATTAATTGATTAGGGATCATTTAATCATTTAAATATATGATTTCTTAACACGCTCGATATTAGACGAGAAAGAAGTTTACATGGCTGATGGACGTCGGGAGGTTTTTAAAAACTTTGCATTTATCGAAGGCGACCGGTCGTATGTGAATATCACATGTTCGGCCCCATTATGGAATTCCACTAGGAGAATCTCAAAATCCCACACCATTTTCATTGATAGTAAGCATAGATATTATTTCATCTATACAATATACAATATTGTTAATCACTCTATAATTCCCAAAAAGTGTCTGTCTGTCTGTCGTTTATCTAACTACTCCTTCTTATAACTGGACCGATTTTAAAGCTGAATCAGCTCATTCGATATAATAAAATAAGTAGACTCTGATACAAAAAAATCTACATTTCAATTTTTTTCGATTTCCAAGCTCCAGAACAAGCAAGAATAAACGGATCGTCTGAAAATATAGTAGAAGAACTGATAGGTGAGAAAAACGAGGCAAATCTGACGATCTCTTGCTCAGCTACGGGAAAGCCATTACCAACAATAGAATGGAAATTACCAAATCCGGTCTGAAATTCAGGAATGATTTAGTTTTCAAGACTACATTTTTTTTAAATTATTATAACTTTTTTTGGTTCTTTTAGAACATCAAAAACGATTTGAGCTTCAGTACCCAAGAAGGTCTCAGCTCCGAGGTGACCATGGACATAACAATCCCAATCCTAACACAAGACTTTATTGGAATTTACAAATGCATCGCATCAAATTACCTCGGATCGGTCACTAAATCTTTTGATATCCGAGTCCCGATCGGTACAATTCAAAATATCAAATAACTCTTAAAATCCGAGGTTTAATGGAAACTATTTAAATCAGAGGCCTTGTCCCAAGGATCAAAAGCGGGTATTGGATCAGGGCTTGGAATTCTAGTTTTAATATTCCTCTCCGTTCTCTTCCTAATCTACCGCAAGATTATTATTCAACGTCAAGAGTACAGGACGAAAACGGCCGAGGCGATTGAAGAGTTCAAAAAAGGGAGCACTAAAAAAGACCTGGATCACCAAACAAAAATCCAGCCTCACTTTTCCATCCTGGAACAACCTTACAATGACGATTTCGAAATCCCATTCGAGAAATGGACCATCGGTACACATTCGCACATTAGGGAGGTTGTGGTATTGGAAGTTTTGGCTTCTGATTGCGACTGTAGAAATGCTCTTATTGCTACAGTTCAATCCCAATCAGAAGCCAAAAATCTATGCATCGCAATCCACCTATTATAACCGAATTCTGACTGTAATTGTACCAATATCTTAAGAGCAGGCTCCCTATTATTTTACAGAAGATAAAATCCTGGGTCAAGGTGCATTTGGAATCGTCCGTAAGGGGCTCGTCGAAATCAACAACAAAGTTCAAGTAGTTGCAATCAAAATGTTAAAGTCGTCCGTGGACATCCAAGACTTCAAGAGCTTCCTCACAGAACTGAAGATCATGGCCTATATTGGCTATCACTCAAATATCGTTAGCTTAGTTGCAGCCAGTACACAGAATATTGATGAGCGTCAGTTTAAATTGTCGATTAATTATAAATTTTTTATTCTAATCATCTTAGCATTTAACAATACTTGATTATATTAATGCAGGAGATGTGATGATAGGTGTGGAATTTTGCCCTAATGGAAACCTTTTAGACTATCTTGTAGAGAAACGGAGCATGTTTCAAGCTCTTAGTTTACAAGATGACATTGTCACCACAAGCCTTCAAGTCGAATCGTAAGTTTTAAAACTCACAGCTTGTAATTTGAGATAGCCCGAGCCAGGACATGTCAATAAACCCCCTACGGTCCACCACCAAGGGTCTCTCGATTGACCTGATCGGATCTGATCTTCGAACTCACATCAGTGTGCAAATTTCATTCAAGTCAATTGGACCAGCTTAAAAATATTTTGTGGAGAAGATGGACGGACAGAGTAACCCCTTAAGTCCTAGTTCGGGCCAAAGTTTGTATTCTTAGGCTAGTTAGCATTTGTGAAGTGGTGACATGATATGAACGAATTGTTTTTTAGTACAGGGACGTATGCCAATGTAATAAATTCTGTGTGCTTAAACGAATTGGATTTGTATACGTGGTCCTACCAAATCGCTTGTGGAATGGAATTCTTATGTATTAAGAAGGTAATCAGCTTAGACCAGTCACTACGGTCCTGAATTATCTTCTTTGTTAAATTGTCTTTAGATATTGCATGGAGATTTAGCTTGCAGAAATGTCCTCTTAACTCTGGATAAAATAGCAAAAATTAGTGACTTTGGCTTGTCAAGGATTTTACTAGACTCGGCCAACTACACTAAAAAATCAAAAGTAACTTCTTAAGAATATTTTATTTTTTAAATTTCAAAAAATCCAAAAATATTTTATTTTTTAAATGTCAAAAATGTCCAAAAATCATTTAATTTAGGTTCCTCTTCCTTGGAAATGGATGGCTTTAGAATCCCTACAATCCCTCAAGTTTTCCTCATCCAGTGACGTATGGTCTTTTGGTGTGACCATGTGGGAAATATTCTCACTGGGTGAAACCCCCTTTGCCGGGCTTCATTTCAGTCGGGATTTCATCATACAATTAGAAGAAGGGTTACGCCTAGGCAAGCCTACAAACGCTTCCGAACATACGTACGTTTCATAACCTATTTCATCTGGGAAGTGGATTCGTTAAACAATAATGAATCTACCCACAGGGTGCTCAATTAACAAAAAATCAATGTCAATTTTCAAACAATTTTTTTAAGGTATTATGACATAATGAAAATGTGCTGGTGTGAGGATCCGACACAGAGACTGACATTCAATCAAATAAAAACCGGACTGTCCGAAATCCTGAGATCTTTGAGCGATCCTTCAGATTTGAATGGAGTGCAAGGTGCTTGCTCCAATTCTCGGAGTCCAATCTCCGCACCAAGACCTCCTCAAGTTCTGAACATAAGGGAACTTTATTCCAATGTTCCAAGATCTTCTAATCTTTATCTTAATGGCTAAATACAAACCCACCCGGTTCTTATCTCAAATCAATGCTTTTTTATCAATTGATTTTTAATCAAAAGTGAAACAATATGCTCTAATCAAACCTTTTTTTATGCACTTGTCAACCCAATAAAACTCAACACTCGTCAACACTACTTCAAGTGCCAATTAAGCAAAGCAGTAATCTTTTTGTATATCTGAAAGTGTTAAAACTTTTAGAAAATATGCAGATTCATGACTCATTTGGCTACCTTCTCTCAAATTAAGGAATTAGATTAGGTCCAACATTCATAATGAATTACAAACTGCAACCTGCCATTATAAATTTTAAAAAATCTCAAGGCTCAAGCTTATTACTAATATATATGGCTTATTGTAAATATGTAAATATGTCATTTAGACATATTTACCATGGGGGCATATTTACCGGTACAGATTTACCACGGGGACATATTTACCTCTGCAATATATTTACCACGGGGACATATTTACCTCTGCAATATATTTACCACGGGGACATATTTTGACCGTATTTACTAGTACATATTTGCAGAATCCCCCAACAATAGATTATCAGAAGTCCTAATACGGGACTTCTTATAATGTACTGATTGAAAATTGAAACACATCAAGTAGATTGCGACACTGCTACAGATATTTTTGCTTGTATTTTGACGAGTTTTCAGTTGAGCACCTCAAAAGCAAAAAACATGAGATAATCTGAGTGGTATTCCGACAGGTAGAGAAAGTTGATACGATACATCAAAACTAACCTAATAACTAGACAACAAATTAACAAGCTTATTCACACTGAGATTCTTGTTGACTCGTTATCGAAAAATACTTGCCCCTTAGCTTAATAAAAAATATACAAGCTCCTTCATTTTTTTTAAATATTATTGTCGGGAGAGTTTCTTTAAGTTATAAAATCAAACAGACACAACAATATAATTGCACAACAATTGAAAGCCTAACAATGAAGTATTGCATAGTATTATTCTTCGTTCAACAGACTACAGACGTGCATATGCTGTAATCAATTTAGCTACCTTCCTTGTGTTATTTTTTTTTTAATTTGACGTACCATTTAGTTCCGGATATGAAGTCAAATTTGATACTAGTTTACTTCCTTAGTTGTATTTTATTCGGATTTGAAACTACTGGACAATCACTGCTGGGTAACCGTTTAACTTCTAGAAATATTTTCCATCGTGCTTTTTTCTAATTGTTAGACCCATTTTCAGAGTCGTATGGAAACAATGACTATCGAAGTGATCCGTTCAAATCTCATCCAATCCCAAACCTCTACCCAACCCGTCCATTATCATCACCATCCAGCAGTTCCAGTTCTGGACCCGCTGGAACACGTACATTCTATGGCAAAAGCCTCAAGCACTCCTTTCACCTCCGAGAACCAGATAAGCACACTCACTACCCCTCCGAGCATTCCAAGCACAAGTCAAGAAAGGTCTGCAAGATAAGCCCAGGATATCCAGAGGTTGACAATAATCACTTGGATGTCAAGCCTTGTATAGGGATACTAACATCGATAGGAAAAACGATTTACATCGAAGAGCCTGACCGGAATCCAGTGCCGTATCCTCCTAATATTATCCTCGTCGGATTTCGAGAGAAGATCCCTTACAATTACTCGACACCTTTTGTGGAACGTTCCGAAGTCAATTTGACATCCTCAATCAGCCTAAGGAGACCCCCACTGAACATTAGGACAGAAGCCCGATACTCTGGAGACATCGGCCAACTCGCCGAATCCCTTTCGAAACATAAAAATCGACGACCGAAACCCAACACGTTCCAAACAGTAACCTACATCCTTCAGACTCCCAACAACAGTGCTCCCATCGACGGGATCAACAATCCGAACGGATTCTTCAAAGCGGGTATTTATGCCCGGAAATCAAAATATCCAAACCGAATTATAGGAAATCCTCTAGAGTCCCAGATTCGGGCAATAACCCAAGTTTTCGACCAGCTCCGAGCTATCGAAAGCCAACCTTTGCCGTCGGGTAGAGATTCGGATATTAATTCATTGTTACCCGGAGAGGAGATCGACGCTCCACTGCTGAGTGTCCAAATCCAGCGGTTCACCGTTCCAGAGCCGAATAGCGGGGATCGGTCTTTCTTAGACTCCAGCTTCAACTTTGGCCTCCCGGCTCATACATTTGTGTTTGGGGATTTGGAGCTATCTGGGGAGCAGTATGAGATCATCCGTTCTCAGAGGGCCAAGTTGAATGTGACGGGATTGGGGGGCAGTTCTCAAGAGATAAGTGACACGTTGACAGGTTGGATTAAGGGCTATGTGAAAACGCTGAGAAGAGCTAGTGCGGCAGCCTACAATCGAGCAGAGTTGATTGCATACAAAGGATTTCGACAGTATCAATTCGTAATAGAGCCTTTTAGTGTCTGGCCGGTTGTAGTTGACCCGAGTGCCTACTCAGGGACTACAAGTATTCACTGTTCCAGTGGGGGCATTTCTCTCAGTGGTCCACCCCCGGATTGCATACCCCCATCGGATTGCTGAGTCCCATGAGACTTTTTTTTAATATAAATTTTAATAAACCTTTGTTGAAACATAACATTTTAATTCCTGCTGAATGAGCATTTTTAATTATTCATGAAATATTTTACATGGATTATTTCACTTAAACTACCGTTACGGTAACAAGTAGGCGTCTACAGGCCCATTAACGGGCCACTATTAATAAGGATCTTTTTTAATGGTCAATGGGGTCAATTTTTTTAGTATTATACATATTAATATGCCCCGTAACCCGTCTCCTTAGTCTAGTAAATTAAATGAGTTATTCATCTTTAAAATCGGTATGGTAGTTACGATCGATTTGCGAGACAAAAATACAGACATTTTTAAGGAATTATAGAGAGTATATAGATATTTCAATTGAGAATAATCCAAGCAAGGAAATTAACGGTGGATTTATTATAGGGCAATTTTCTTATTGTTACTATTTCTGGGCCCGGCTTATTAGGAAGATATTATTTAATCAATTGTGGTTAAGGATATTTTTTGAGGATATTTTGACATGAAAATTTAGTATTGCGGATTGCGGTCAAATTTTTGTAGTCACTTCGACTCATATTTCCCAACCTATAAAGTTAGAATCAAGGAAATCCGGTAAGAGAAACGATTTAGTTATTCCGTAAACTACAAAGGAAAATTATATTTTTCAGTCAACAACGAAATTAGTCAATCATGTCCCTCGTCAGATCCTAATACTATTAAAAACTTCAGAATGGCCCTTGTATGGAAACGTATCTTTAAGGGATCAATAGTTATCTTAATTAGTGTAATTAATTGTGTATCGACCCTTGAGTGTATTCCATCCCAACATCTTAGCCCTGATGATCATCTTCAAGTCTCAATAATTAAACTAAGACGGGGAAACAACGACAACCAGACGAGCTTTAATAGTTCAATACCAATATTCGAACTCGGTGAAGCTGTGATCTTCAGACTCGAATGTAAAAGCCATGTTCCAGTCAAGTGGGTCTTTGATGAGGATTTTGTACGTTTAAAAAAATCATTTTTTTTGAAGGTTTTGAAATATGTTATGAATTATATTTTCATTCCAAAAGTTTGACAGAGGTATCAAAAACTTTGGAAACTCTTTGACAAGCCGAGTCATCGGAAACTTGAGTGATGAGAAATCATACAAATTCACTGCTCCTTACGATCTTCAAATTAATTCACCTGAAACTCAAGATCCGTTGATTATAGTTTGTCAAACTATAGCAAATCCTTGTGAACGTAGAACTGTCCTCTCGTCTTTTCATAAAGATTCTCAGAAATACAATGTCAAATTACTAACCAAATTTGAGGAAGTTGACCACATCAATGGTAAGCTATTAAATTTTTAAATCCCAAGGGTTTTCTCTAATTCGGGGTTAATATTCCGGGATCATACATTTATAGATTATTTTTAGAAAAAATAATTTACTATTATTTTCACTTGCCGTTCAGATTTTGAAATGGGACTTTCAAAAGCTGGGAACACTTCGGGTCAATGCCCATTCAACCTGACTCTCCGATACGACCGGGTGTATAAAGCGTTGATATTTCTATGGACTCCGTCAGGATCGATTGCGGAATTTACTCAAGAATCGGCCCAATCGTTTGAGAATGCCTACAGATTTACTCCAACTTTGGTTTGATTCGAGAGCTCAAGTTTTTATAAGATAAGAAATTAACTCTAAATGCCATTATAAAAATTAAAATAGGACGAACGTTGTATTGACTTCAGTTTCGATACTAAAAATCTGTCTTCATGCAAAAACTGTACCCAATTGAATTGGAATGTAACTCAATTCCGACCTATCATATTCTACAATGCTGTGGGAGACAACAGAAGAGTTTTAAAGGGATTCTTTGACATCAAAAAACGGGATTTCTGTATGAAAAACTTCTTTTAAATTTAAAACATAAACATTGATTGAACTCTAATTTCGATATGGCAGTGTTTTTGTTTCGGAATCTTGAACTTTAAAATGCAGATAGGCCTGTCACATATATTTTTGAGACAAATATGCCTCAAAATTTTTGTTCCCGTCTAAAAAAAACTTTTTTAAAACGTTATTTTGGTTCAACCAAGTCGTATTTGCTACATATATATCAGAGGCATATTTGTGCCTATTTAACCCCAGTGCAGACATACATATTTCACAACAATCCTAAAAACTTTTTAATTATGTTGAAACTAGTTTACTCTTGGGAATATGCTGACCCTCAACATATGATGTTTATGAAGACACCAAAGGAAGCTTATAAAGGTCAAGAGATCTCAATTTCCTGTGATTCCTCCCTATTTCTCTTTTCTCTAGGAACTCAGATCAGCTGGTCAATTGAGGGGGAAGTGATCCCCAGAGACTTCGTTTCTGGTACGTCATACCCCCGTACATTAAAATAAATTTAAAAAAATTCCTCTGCAATTACAAGGGATTTTAAGGGACAGGATTCTATTCCATTTTCGAGATTTAAATCGGTGACCAGGCACTTATTAAAGTTTTTTATGGCTTGATATTTCAGGAATTGACCTCTATGACCGGTCAAGCTTAACAACATACGGAACGATCAACACGAAAGGAACAGTTCGACCTAGTAAATCATATTTGGACGAAAATAACATCCAATCCTTAAATATCTCGTGTATAGCCCCGATATGGAACTCAACCGGTTGGGTTACCATATCCAAAATGGTTCGTTTAGTGGGTAATTACACTCTCAACTTTTACTACTATGCTATCCAGTATTTTCTTACACCGAATAATAAACAATATAAAATCTATTAGATTCCATCAGCCCTATAGTCCACGGCTTCTTCACACCCTCAATCACTGAGGCATTATTGGGTCAAGAATACATTCTAAAATGCAAGGCTGAAGGGTTTCCCCCTCCGTCCTTGGAAATAATTCTACCTCAAGAGGTCAATAGTTTAATACATTTGTATTACTTTCGTCTATTCGTCTATAGCATAAATGAGCAAATATTCCATGCCCCACCCACACAGGGAGTGGGGCATGGAATATTTTCACAATGAAGGGTTTAAGGGGTCATCTAAGGCTCAAATTTCCATTGTTTTTTGTTAGAATTTGAATTTCACACAAAATGTGACCACTCAAGGAAACTATTCGGAACTTGTTGTAACGATTTCGAAAATTGAACTGACAAACGGCGGCAATTACACGTGTGTGGCAAAAAATGTAGTTGGAAGAGATTTCAAATTTTTCCACTTGAACATACCAATAGGTTAGTCAATAAATTCCTAAATTCCTGTTTTAAAATATGTTCGGAGATGGAGCGTAAAGTATTTTGCAGGGCTTGGTGATTTTTCGAAATTTATGATAATTGGTGCCGGGGTGGTCACTGTGGCTTTCCTGGCCATCGCTATAGCTCTCACATTCAAGCTCAGAAAAGAAAAGGAAGACTTCATCAAACTCACTGAGGAGACGATCCTTCAGTTTCAACAAGGATTCAAAAATACAACCGGCATTGCCTTCAACTCCAGCTCCGAGTACAAGGACTATGAAGTACCCATTGGCAGATGGGGGATGAGTACTCAACTTAATAATAATTACAATTAATTAACTAAGGATAGTTAATTCTAAAGGTAAATTATAATTTTTTAAATGTCAAAGGTGGAACGCTGCTTGGCTCCGGGGCTTTCGGAGTCGTCCAAAAAGGATTCATTGAAAAGGGGAAGGACAAGACTGTTTTGGCCATCAAGACGGTCAACTCACCCAAGGATGTGGTCGACTTTCAAAATTCTTTGATGGAACTCACAATAATGGCTTTTATTGGACATCATGAGCACATCGTCAGCTTAATTGCCGCCTGCACTGACAACATTCATAAAAGTACCAGCACATTCTTTCATTTTATTAAATTTTACAAACAATGGATATGCACTATCATTATCACTCACATTTCTATAAAATCGATCTTAAATAGTCATAACGGTTCAGTTGTCTCAAGAAATCCAGTTCAGGCATCACATATATACTCTGTGTCGCCCATGAGGCGTTGTATTTTCGTAAACGCCCCACGATCCCCACGGGTCAATACTTGAAAAGATTTAACCCATTTTCGAGGTCGATTTATGTTTTCGGTAATATTTACTATCTCTGCTAAATTTCAAAGCCTGTCAAACGAGAGTTACAGCAGTGACGGACAGACAGACAGACACATATGTATGAGCTCTAACGACGAACGGGCTAAAAATGTGGTAGTTGTCGAGTAGATTATTTTTGTGTGTTTAATATTTCCCTTGAATGATTTAATTTAATTGTAGCGTATACCACAAGTGTGTATGCATTGTAAGATACACCTAAGATAAACCATATTAACTGCTATGAATTTCTTAGGAAGTGTCTACATTGGTGTAGAATACTGTGCTGATGGAGACCTTCTAACGTACCTCCAAAAGCGACGCTCCCTATTCCACAGTTTTGTAAAGGGTGGTCAAATAGCCTTAGATTGGGTCTCCAACTCCGGCCCTTATGCTAATGTGGTCAATACCGCAAACTTCTCCACCATCGACTTGTACAAATGGGCTTACCAAATCGCTGACGGAATGGAATTTCTAGAATCTAAGAAAGTCCTACATGCCGACCTCGCGGCCAGAAATGTGCTCTTAAATAATCTCAAATGTAAAATCTGTGACTTCGGCCTTTCCCGGAAGCTTTTGGATTCCTCCAACTACACCAAAACCACTAATGTACATCTCATTTAAAATCGAGACAATCTACTACTAATTAATTAACAATTCTAACTAATCGTTTGTTTAAAGTCACCTCTCCCCTGGCGTTGGATGGCAATAGAGTCCCTTAAATTCCAGCAGTTCTCACCCAAAAGTGATATTTGGTCCTATGGGGTCACCCTGTACGAAATCTTTTCATTGGGAGCTGAGCCTTGGCCCGAGTTGGGGTGGACTGTCGAGTTTGTCAATGAACTTGAAAACGGACGGAGATTGACACGACCCAATTTCGCTACTGAGAATATGTTCGTTTTTATACAATTAAAAAATGTTTTAAAATCTGACTAAATATCAAGAATCGATTTAAATAATAATAAATAGGTACAACGCAATAATGTTGGAATGCTGGAGAAACGAGCCAGAGGAGAGGTTGACGTTTGCATTGTGCCGGGAGTTTTTCGAAATCGGAATCGCCCGTTTGAATTCTACAGAGGGGAAATCCAATGAATATCTCTCTGTCTGTTAATCATCATCAAAACATAGAACAATTTAGATTTTTACATTGTCAATTGTCAAGAAACCATTTTAGTAATTTTAAAAAAATGCTTCATTCTCTGCAATGATATAAAACTTTTCATTTAGCAAACTTGAAATGTGTGAACTGTTGACTGTGTCATTTAGAACATGTTCCAATAAAATTTTATTTTTAAGTGCAATACAACTATCACCAACCCACGACGGTTTACAACCTGTCCCATTCATTTAGTGACATTAGGTGACACTAACTTATTCCTGACCATGAGTGGGTGTAGCAGGCTCTGAATTAATTACTAGAATAAATTATAATTTCAAATGCATTTTAACAACTTTCCAATATCATAAATCATTCTCAATTGATTTTAAGATGCACTTGCACTTATCTAACAGTTTATTCATAATTTTTTTCAATCGATGAGGAAACTTTCATGAATAATTTACTCAAAACTTTTACCGTCCCCTTCCTCAATATACATCTTGACCATCTTTACTATCAAGCTATTACATTGCAGTTTCAGTTGCTTCTGGCAAACAGAAATATGGCCTAGCCCCAGTTGGCCATGCAAAAACATGTCCCATGTCAACCGTATGCCATCTAGTTAATTTAATTCAGTAGGGATGGAAAATGACCAACAGTTTCAATTTGACCTCTGCTAAACTTTTTATTGAAAGAGCTCAATGATGGACGTTTGAAATCGGTCACCCAGAAATAGCCTTAAGATACTTGCATTTTATTCTCAAGGATGTTATGCAAATTAATGAAGAAGAGCGGAAAAGAAAGTACAAGTTCACTCTTTTCAGTTCAACTAAATAAAACGAGTTTTTGAAGGCTTAGAAAGTTATTGAAATCAAGCGCTGTGCCATACCGTCCCCAAAGGAACAGGCAGTGGTCGGTGGTGGTCATCTCTATTCTCCTAATAAGATTTTCATTACTTGTTCCTTCTTCTGTAGGAGCTCAAGCCACACACAAAAAGACCTAAATACAATATAAAATCTCATAAGGATCAATTTAAATCTCAGTTTGTTTAAAAACAGGATCTCTGATGTATTGCAGATTGAAGAATCCTCTCTTTTCGATTTATTTTAAAACCAATTAGTAAAATTGGTTTTATTTAAAACCAATTAGTTGATTTATTCGCCGGTGGAGGATGGTCATTCAACCACTCGGAAATATGAGGTCATCATCTCGCTTATCCTTTTTAGTTCTGGGGATTCTGTTTTCGGAACTAGTGACCAAGGGGCAATCGATAGGTGAAGTATTTTCATTCAGTTATTCTCCAAAAAATCTTTTAATTACTTAATTAAGTTAATTAACTGTTTTAATTCCTAAAACAGAATTAGAGATGCCCAAGCCGATGGAGTTGGGAAATTACGTTTTGAACCGAATGCTCCAAGGAGCTCATAATATAATCCACTTGCCTTCACTAGTTCGGGGACGCTCAAAACCAGACTCGAGAACTTCACAAAATTCACAGACCCCTGAGTCATCAAAATTTAGAATCCCAGAAGACGCTTACAGCGTACCACAAGAAGAACCTTGGACAGACACGTCTTCCTGGTACAAAAATCCTTCCCCCAGAGGGTACGGATCCCAACTTGAGACTGCAGAATCTTATGAAAGACCTACCTATCAAGGACACGGTCCCCAAACAGCTCAGAATACGGAGTCAATGTCTTGGCACAGTACAGAACCAAGTGCATACAATACACAAAGTTCATCCTACGGCAAAAGTCAACCTGAGGGTGGTGGGTGGGGATGGAAGGCTCCGAGCCTAAAAGCTCCCTACAAAAGGGTCTGTACATTGAGTCAAGCACCTACTGTAATTATAAACTCTGCTGCGGATATCCCACCAGGGTCGATCCTACGAGACCCTTACGGTACAGAAGTTGACCTCCGAGATGTAGTGATAATTCCAGTCCCCACTCCTCCAAATATTCTCCGCGTTGGGATTCGAAATCCACTCCCTTCAAATTATTCCACCACCTACGTCGATCGTGTTGAAGTGAATCTCGATACCACAAGTAACATTGGTAGACCCCCGTATGACATCAAGATGGAGACTCACTACAGAGGCAATACCCAACCCCCTTCAGATTCCATTTTGAATCCAAACACCCAAAGGCTCAAAGCCAATTCCCTCCAGATCTCAACGTTCGTTGTCCAAACACCAAACAACAGTGCTCCTATAGAAGGGCGAAATAACCCTAACGGATTCTTTCAGGCCGGTATCGACCTCAGGGAACAAAAGTTCCCCAATCGAAGCATCAAAAACCCTTTAGAGTTGCAGATTCGAGCCCTAGGCCAAATATTCGACCAACTTTGGACAATCGAGGAGAAGGCTTTACCAGTGTCCACAGATTCGAATAGTAATTCCTTCAGTACTGGAGATCAGGTCGACGCTCCATTGTTAGCAGTTCAAATCCAGAGGTTCACAGTCCCCGAACCGAATAGCGGAGAGAGGTCAATTTTGGACTCTTACTTCAACTTTGGACTCGGGGCTCATCCCTTCGAGTTTGGGGACTTGGATTTGATTAGGGAGCAGTATCAAGTCCTTCGTAATCAGAGGCCTCAAGTGAGTGTGTATCAGTTGGGGACTACTTCCCCTGAGATTAGTGACACCTTATCTCAATGGATTAGGGGCTATGTTAGAAATTTCCGAAGGGCCAGTGCCGCGGCTTATCGTAGAGGGGAGCTTGTGGCGAATCAAGGATTTCGACAACATCAGTTTTTCATACATCCTCCTGGGGACTGTCCCTCTAAGATTGACCCACCTTACAGCATGGGCACAACTAGCTTACAGTGTTCCAGTGGGGGCGTGTGTCTCAAGGGGCCTCCACCGTCGTGTATACCTCCTGAGGAGTGCTAATTACCACTTTTCAAATGTGAATCTACTAATTACCTGATTATCCTTAATTAACTCATCACTACTCTGAATGTATAGCAAACTCGAGGTTATTTTACATACCCCCTCGTGATAGATGGGAATTTAGAATATACACGATTGGCTAAAATTGTCCATCCGACCACTAACTATTTTCAATGAAGAAAATTTGTAATTTGACCTCAAAAAGTGTCAATAGAGTTTTTTAAAGAAGTAATTATAATTATCTATAAAGCCCCTGCCGACTGTATTACGGTATTTTGGGCCGATTCGGGCCTGTTATATGTACTGTCACGGAAATAAAGTTGACTATCTCTTTTAAGTGTTTCTATTTATTGTTTACATGATGAGGATGAATTTATCATATTTTGAGCTTTGACTTAAGATAAGAGCTAGTTGACCCAAAAGTAATTTCATTTAACCCTCACATAAAATGATAATAAATAATTCCAAAATGCTCAAAACGTTGACGTACTCTAATTGAGTTTGGTAGATTTTTTTCTCGGCGTCCATGCCACGTTTAATTATTAAGAGTCTTTTGACTTATCGATTCGACAAAATAAAATATTAACACCGAAAAAGAAGGCGCATCGAAGTTTCTAGTTTCTAAACAAGAAAGTTGTCGATTTCTCCAGTCCACATCGTCAAATAAACTTAAAGCTTAAAAAATACTCCAGTTTTGACTTACGATGGTTCAAATCATAAAAATCTTGTGGTTTTTGAATCCCATTTCGACATGGCTAACTCCTCATGTCTTTGCAATATCTTTGCCAATACTGGATCAAATTTTAACTCGTCGAATCTGTTGCCCCAATCCCATGCACAATCACTGCAGTTCAATCCTGAAGACTTCCAAGAGATTCCTTTTTCCTTAACAATCCCGACCCACCTGCGGTATTCGGATTCTTCGGCATTCTCAGTCATCACAAAGGGATTAGTGCTGAGGACGTTGGTGTGACCTTCAAGATCTCTTCGGCAGTCAAATATGTTTTTTATGGATATTTAATTGCCTTGATTATGGCTGTCTACTAAATTTGAATGGAAAAGGTTGGGCAGGTTTTTAATAAGGTCAAGAATCGTGCAGGGAAGGTGGACGTTGGTGTCCAACGGTGCTGGGGTAAAAACACGAGCGGTCAAATAGTTTAATGAAATGCATTTAATTTGTATTTTTGGATCTTGGACGAATAAATTATTTTATATTTTGTATTTTGATTCAAAAAGGCAACTCAGTATTGTTTTTATGTTTCCATCTTCAAACATTTTAGTTTGTAATACATATTTTGTATGTTAGTTAAGTTTTCAACTGAAACCTATTTTGGATTTTGCAATTTCTGAGAAAAATATTTTGTACTTGTATTCGTATTTTGAGTTTCTAGTATTTAGACCAAGTTAACTGTTAACCAAGTATTAATAAATGTCGATAAATATTTACAAAAACGGTTTTTTCTCGAATAAAAAATGTATTAGGTCAAAACTCAAAACACCATTTTAAAAACAAGGTTGACGTGTTTTTATTCGAAAATATTATCAGAACATTTTGAATATTCTAGCAGCTTTACATATTATGTAATCCAAGGTCACGATCAAACCGATTTAGCAGAGCAAAAGTCAACATATATAAAATATTAATTTATGCACCCGGTCTCTCGGAATATTTTAATACCTTCAAAAACTGTTATGAAAGAAATTGGACGACCTAATATCAATTACATTATTTTTTAAACTCTGAACCGACCACCAACGATACTAAATTAGTCTAAAGCTCGTCCTTTACTTCAAGTAAAAATCATGAGGTAAAAAAATTGAAGCCGATGTGTCGATATGTGAATAATCGTTTAAATAGACAAACAGGGTGATCTCATATAAGCCCCCTCGGGATAAATATGCACACAAATATTGAGCATTGTGTCTGGAACTGGTCATTACATTTCATGTCAACTTTACACAAACATCCACTATCAAATACCTCTAAACGTTTAGTTAATACTTGCTCATATAAACCGATGGTCTGTCTGCTTAGAAATAACCGAGAAAAACCGAGAAACCCGAGAAAATCCATTGAATTGCAGAAAAATGCAGAAAATCTTTCAATTTTTATCCTTTTTCTATTATTTTGCAACCGTAGCTGCATTTCCAATCATTGACCACATCCTACCTCAATTCGACAAGACCTCATGTACTATCACTGCTTTCGAGTCCACGCCAGACTCGTTAACAATTCCAACACACTATTATGTAAAACAAACCGAGTCAATTAAGCACACTTGGCTATTCTACAATGATGAGCAGATTTACAAAGAAACTCTTCGAATGAAATCAAAAGAAATCCTGAACCTTAATTCATGGAACCAGAATCGATACCGCCGGACCTGTAACCTCTTCTTATTCATACCCTCCAGTTTCATTGAAACTATTGACCTCATCTCCGCCTCGGGATACGGTTTTGATGAACCTGTAGCTAGATTTTTTATCTTCCTACAACAAGACATCCATCCCGATCTCTCAGAAGCATTCAAGAACGTAAACGAGACTACGGAATCCTTATCCTCGCAAATGGTCTTATTACAAGTCCCCGACCCTCACGGACCCCTTGAGTGGTCAGTAGTTTGTCATCTATGCATTAGCAATGAGAGACTGACTTGGCACAAGGGACCACTCCCTCATCTCAAACAACTGGACAAAATCCATCGCCATCTCAACAACAACGCCCATGGGTCCACCGCAGTACTCCAAAGCTCAGACTTCTTCGTCCAAGACATCGGTCTTCGGGAATGTCGACGGGAAAACTACACAATGGGCTTAACGTGCTACTACGACTCGGTAATCATTGGAATCTTAGAAAAAGCTTTGAATATCTCGGACATATTTATCGACACGGTGAGTTTCGATGATTACCAAAGGGCCCTCTACATCTGCATCAACTGCGACTTTGACGAGGACGACCTCCTCCCAGAGTTCACCTTAAAAGGAGGCCAATACCTACAAGTCAAGACGGAAATCATTAAATTCCTCTACTGCATGTCCTTCAAGGATTACGAAAAGCCATCCCTCCGAGTGTTTATTCGACCATTTGACCTCTACACCTGGCTCTTCCTACTCGGAACTTGCATTATCTTTGGCCTCTACCACCGGAACATCGGCTACACGCTTGACGTAGTCTGGGCCGTACTGTGTCAACCCCTGCAGATGCCTTGGTCTCGAAAAATGGGTACGATGACCGTCATGATCATGATAATCTCCTATGCCTACCAAGGGATCATCACTTCTGACATGATTGCTCCACCCAAGCACAATATCTTCACCATCCCTGAGCTCGCCTGTAACGGCTATAAGTTTGCCTCCCCCAATGTCGGCTTTACTGAGGCCATGGTGGCAAGATTCCAGGATAATTTGGTCACCTTGGAGATTGAAGGAGGGACTAATGGGTTCTTCCACGATGAGAACTATACCTACCTGGCCACACCCAATGTATTCGGCTATCTGGCCGAGAACAAGGCCATGGCC
The DNA here is from genome assembly GCA_034694785.1 of Agrenia bidenticulata. Lineage (NCBI taxonomy): Eukaryota > Metazoa > Arthropoda > Collembola > Entomobryomorpha > Isotomidae > Agrenia > Agrenia bidenticulata. The sequence continues at coordinate 52,466 of JAQFYM010000158.1, read as the reverse complement.
CATCTATTCCAATGGGCTGTGGGGTACATTGAGCAAGTGTTCCAAAACGGGCATTCCATTCAGAGCTCAACCTGCTTCATATCCCCGACGGAATTCGCCACCCTTCAGACCCAGTGGATATTCAGATTCTTCATGGCCCGGGAGAGCAAAAGAGTTTTCTCGGTTATCAAAGAAGCTGGGATGTACAGTTACTGGGAGACGGCTTTTATTGTACATAGCATGTTGTATCATTACAAAGCGATTGTGGCGGAGGAGGTGGTTGTCACTTTGAAAATCACCTCAGCGGTCAAATTCGTATTTTACGGATGTTTCATACTGATCGGCATATCTTGTTTCGTATACTTGATTGAAGATTGTTTGGGGAGATGGGAGACATATCAAAAGGAGAAGAAGGGTAGAGTAGATTTGAAACTGAAAAGATTAGCCAAAGACTTGATCATCAATAACAACAAGGTCATCCTTGTCAAAAGTTTGGCATTAGTAGATGCAAGTCCTGGTACCCTTGATATCCCTACTGTCCCTACTTGTACATCTAATCTACATAGATCCCTCCCTGGGCAGGTAGTCAGTCGCCAGTGGCGGAGACCAATTTAAGACTCGATCCACTGCCCCCTTAATAGTACTGAAAATACCCTTGGTCAAGGTGGAAAATTGTTGTCTAATTTTTTTTACCCCATGGCATATGCTTTTTAGCCCGTTCGTTAGGGCTTATAGGATCACGGTTGTCTGTCCGTCCGTCCGTCTGTCCGTCTGTCCGTCCGTCTGTCTGTCCGTCTGTCCGTCCGTCCATCTCATAACTCACGAAAGAGGTAATCTAGAGTTTTCACACTGGTTTGTTGGGCTAAAGTAGGATTCAAGTTCGAAGATGGGCTATATCGGTCAAAATATTGACCCGTGGGGGTCAAATGACCCTATAGGATATCTGATAACATGGGTTTAAAGCAACGAAACTTTGCAAACTGGTAGTTCGGATAATATCTTGTGGATTAGTCAAATATGGAATTCATTAACCGTATAAATTACCCGTGGGGGTCAATCATAGCGGGTTTTCTAAACATGCACCTAGAGTTCTAAAATTTGGTATATATATACTTGATTCCATGAAAAAAGGTATCACGACATACTTTTTAAATTCCAATGAAAGAAAATACCCCTAAGGGTCAATCATAGGGGGTTTTAGAAAATAGTCCGAGAATCTCCAAACTTCACAGAATTGATCTTTGGATAAAAGTAAAGGTTAATTTTGAGTTCGATTGTGATAATATGGTGACCAGTGGGAGCTGTTCGTAGGGAATTCACCAGAAAATTCATTTACAACCCTGTAATTTTATTGAAATATTCTTTTTGACAGTACACGAAACTTTCTTCGATATTAGACATATCAGATTGCAGGATGACCCGTGTGAATCGACCCTGGGGGGTTTCTTTGAGCATTCTCTTAGAGTCACAAAATTTGTTGTAGATTGTCTTCCGGACAATACATTCTATAAGCTATAATACGGGACAAAACCGAAACAGATACTTTAGATGATATGATGTGCTATTATCGAATGGAATTCATTTACTAAACAAATTACCCGTGGGGGTCAGGGGGTTTTCTAAACAGGCACCTTTAGTCCTAAAATTTGGTATGCAAGTTCTTGATTGCAAAATATAATGTACTAGGACAGGATTTTTTCAAACATATAAATGACCAACAAGGGTCATTTATAAAGGGTTTTATAATAATAAATCTACAGCTCTCAGATTCGGGTACCAAATTGCAATATAAAAGGTACAGTTGACAGTGACTGTCTGTGAAATCTCTGTCAAACTATTGACTCGTGGGTTATATATGTTTTATCTGACACAGAATCCCCACAAACAATCGTTGATGATCTTGATCTTGATCTTTGAATGAACGTAATGGTTAATTTCGAGTACCGATCGTTTGCGATCAAAGGGTGACTAGTACATGGGGGCTGACCGTAGGGTTCTCAGTAGAAAATCGACTTAAAATCATGAAAAAATTCTTTTGAACAACAGAACATGAGAAGATTTTTTAATATTGGACAAATTTGACTACGGGGTTGGGGAGGGCGTGAGGTCAAAACACGGGAGTTTCTTTGACGTAGCAAATTGGATTACATAGTATCATGGGTTGTTAAGAGGGATTTTAACATGGGAGTTAATTATCAGAAGTTTTCTACTAGCGAACGGGCCTTTTGTAGCTGCTTGGAGTAGGTTTTTAAATATGGATATAATATATTTTATGTGAGCCTTCGGATATTTGATTCTATAATTGATAATTAACATTTTTTCCCGACTAAAATTAGTTTGACTCATAGACGGATGAACTTCTCTAATTTTTTATAAAAACTAACTATTTACAAGTCATGGAGCCCACACAAAGCAACATGTGAGTACAAATGACGATGCTGATTAAATTTGAAATCTAAAGGAATGTCAGTGTTAAGAATCAAGAATACAATTTCCCTCAAGGATTTTGCTTGATTCAGCCTCACTGCTCACAAGCCTTCATTTCTTCCAAAATCCAAAAGAAACGCAGGTCCATTTTACAAGCAAAGCTTTCCAAGGTATTTTGTTATTTTGATGCAGTCGGTCCTGTCGGTTCATTGACTTAATCCTGAACGAAACTTTCCTGTTCAGGGATTGCCCAGAGGAAAATACTGTTGAGACTTTCTCATGTACACACTATTTGTATTCTGCTCATGATGAGAAGTCTATAAACTTTTTCAGCCCTGACGTAGATGTGTGTAAATAATTATGTCTCGGGGAATTGTAAAAATCTGTAAAACCAAGGATCATCTTTGTGCGACTGTAGCATTATAATATTCAGTAGTAAATAAGATGATTTAAAGAAGTCGTAAAATATTCATGACTGCATAAGTTATTGGGCCATATACTATATTCCAATCAAAATTAAATTTAAAGCAAAACCATGGCCTAATCCAATCCCTGTACAGCTTCGGAAATCTTTCTGCCATATATTTTATGCTGCAGTAACTCAAGCATTTAAGCATATCCTGCATGTGGTAGGCAACGAGTAACGCCCACAGAGAAAGCTGAAAGGCTGAAATAATGCGTACATATAATCTCCATAGATTGATCTCTAGAGTTGAGAGTCAAGGCGACTTGGAAAAGTCTAAAGCTCCTATAGAGAACCACCCCAAAAACCTACCACCACACACATATTTATATCCATCTCATCAGATTTAGAATGTGAAACCCTTTTTGTGTAAGTAGCCCGGTAGGGTTACCGGTTACCACCACATTAAACAGAATACAAGAGACGACCCAAGTGTGTGGGACAACGTTGGAGCTCACCAGCAGAAGGTGAAGATATTCCGCACAAGGATGGAAAGGCCAGAGTTTCCTAAGCCGTGCTCTTCCACCATCGTATCGTCCATATAATAAAATTCATTTAATAAACTACGCCTCCCATAATGTGGGTTCCTACTCGTCGAGATGGAAAAGTTTATAAATAAGCTTATATTTTATGGGTAAAATTTACGACTTCAATATCATTGGTTTCCACCAGTTTCCAATAGAATTATTCACATGTACTTTCACCACCTTTCTCTTTCCCATATTATTATTTCAAACTAAATACTCGTCCCACGCACACAATCACATACACACGAATACAATCAGCTAAGGACGACTTCGGAAAGAAAACATCTCGGAGAAACAGCCCACGGGAGACAATGAAACTTAAAAAGCTGGAGCTCTCAATTTCAAGCTTTCATTGGCTGTGGCAGTAACTCGAGGCCTTTTAGTTAAATTCATTACCAGCCACCGCGTGGCTCCTTTGTGCAAGGGACAGGGAAGGTAGAGTTGCATTTGAAAAACTATGCCAGCGGATCTTATCAACTTAAAGGACTTTGTAGTTTGGAGTGTATACAAATCCACACGCATGTTGCCCACAGGAATCAGTCAGCATATTATGAATTCTTGAAATGGTGGGTGACGTTATTTTTGCCATCTTTATTCACTCACCCGTCTATTCCATAGGTCCATGGTTTCATTTTGGTTTCACCGAGTTGATGAATTTTTAAAATAGCATTAAACTCAGCTTTATGGGCTTTAATATGAGCAATTAAGGACTTGATAACCGGATGCACCATTCTCTGTCCCCTCTTCTTCTCTCTCTCTCTTTCTCTCTCTCTGCTGCCTTTGAACTCATAATGTGAGAGATGTTTTATAGCACATACTGCTATTTAATGATCTCAGTCATTAGCCCCTCACCCCCATGCGGTTTGAAAATCCTAGTGTTCGCATGTTATGTTTGGATATATCTTCTGTGCAGGTATTACTTAACTAACTACTACTACAACCTACAAGGCAGCCAGATCTCCGGTGGGAACGAAATTTTATATATAATGCAAGGGGGATTTTTACGGGCAAAATTCGCGGGATAAAAGTATTCGAAAAGTTTCCAAGCATGTTAACCTACTTTTAGGGACATTCTGGGTGAACTTTAAGTGGAAAAGCAGTGTTTTTTACGTTTCAGAAGGAAGAACGCAGTTCCTGTTCCACACCAGTCAAGACTAAGCAATAACTTTCTCCTCACCAAGATGGTAACAATATGCAAGGGAAAGCTGAAAAAGAAGATTCAATAGCGTGGCCAATCTTCAAGTTTATTATCTCATAATCTAGTCCTAACTAACGATCTAATGATGCAGATAAGATTCATGCGGAAGATATTTCTAGGAAAGATAAGTTATCAGTAGCTTTGGTAGCTAAATTGTATGTTTCTTTAATAAGAAGTAGATAAATCCTGACATCTGCCATCGTACTTAATCTTGATAATCCGTATCAGAACTACTTATTCACCTTTTCAAGTACTATAATCTTAGGATGCCTTGAATCGGTATTGCAGAATCCTCATTTATACATTTTGTGCTCTGCAGTGCTTTGCGCAGTCCCCTTGCGTACGATAGAAAGTAGTTTGTATCATTTACTTCTAGCCCGTGAAATCTAACCGGACTTTTAGCAAATAAAATATAAATACTCAACTAAACTCTAAACTTGTGTAATTCTAGGAAATATTTGAGCCCGACTCTAGCACCAAGTCCTTCCCGAATTTAGAGTGCTAAAATTTCATACGAAGTAGAATGTTTTTATTTTACTCTCCGCCGGATTAATTAACTGAGTTGCCATCTCCACAGTTGGTGAAGGTATGCATGCCTCCGAGGTTGACAAAAGGTTGTCTTTCACCGGTACATTAGTGCAAAGAATAGTGAATAGCAACCATCGTTCATCATCTCATATGCTATTCCTTCACTAGCGTATCCAGGACGGGTCAGATTTCCCTTTCGAAAGTAGGCCATGTCAAAGGATTGAACTGCTTTTTTTCTTAAGTGGCAGACTCAACTTGAGCACAGACAGGGTGCGTGAGTGGGCATCTATAGTACACAAATATTCAATACATGTACTCGTTTGTCAGGTTTGTCTCTATATTCATAAAATTTGTAGTGAAAGACCCGGATGTGATACTGAGCCTTTTAAAACGAAATTCTAAAAGCTAAATCCCTGAAATGGTGAAAATGATCTCGGGGGCCAATTTCTACGAACAATTTGCACTACTTGAAGTGCAAGATCTTGGGGAATATACGCAAAAAGCCTTTCAACCCGAAAACTTGAAAAAAAACTTGAAGGAATTCTAGCCTTAAATATTTCTGCCGTAACTAAAAGCGCGGATCAGTTTCATGCCGAAAACTATAACTGCCTATATGCTATCTATACAGTTTGCCTATTAAACTCGAGCCAAATGGATTTCACATCTTACCGTCCCTCAATCCATACATGGCAGAAGTGCCCAATCTGAAACGCGAAATTCAATGAGTGAAGCACGCCTGAGTTGGAACTAAAAACGGAGAAGAGCACCAAAAAAGAATCTCATCCTAACCCCGAACCGGCTGGAGTTGTTAGTCAGTTAGTATCCAAAGGCCCTGTGCAGCGGACGCTTTCTACTCTGCTCTTCTGGTATTCTAAAGAGTCTATATACAGGCATCGGGTATATATACCACCACCCTTGCCATTTTACGACACAGCCTACATATAAGGAGTTAAGACAACTTTTCAGATCCCATTTCACCCGTAATTAGTCAAATTAAGTGGAGTGTAAAGTTGAGTTATCTGAGCATAGGAGAAAAAAAGTCACTACATTTAAAAATCAGAGATTTATCCCCCTTATTAGACACTAAGTAAGTTTTTCCATATCCCTATACATTGAAGATAACATTGTGTCCTAGAAAGATTTCTTCATAAAATTCTTTAAAAAAAATTGTACTCAAACTTCCATACTTTAAATTAAAATTGAAATGACAAAACTTATGGGCACTTTCAGCCCGGAACAACACCACTAGGCCACCCCTACCAAACTACAGTATTAAAAACTACAGTTTTTCCCTTTTCGGAAGGACAGTATATCAAGTAGCCCTGAAGTGTGTTCAATCAGCTACCGTACACAAGCCACTGAGCATTAGGCTTTTGTCCTTGGGTTCTTATTTTATGACAGTTTCCATTTTGAGTGGATGTGTATACGAAAGGAGTGATGGTCATATAGAGCTCAGGTTGGACTAAAAACTCAAAACCAAGAAGAGGAAGAATTTTTTTCCAAAAGAAGGGGAAGAAAAGAGGTAGAAGAGTTTGAGTGTGTTGCATAGAGATTTTTTTGCACCTTGACTCATGAGAAAGAAAGTCTCTGGTGTCTTCTGGCTGACAGTTTTGAATTTAAGCCAAAACTCGCTCTCTCTGTCTCTGGCTTAGATTCTTCTTGTTTTCCCTGAAATATTCTCAAGAACTCGCCACCATTCCATGAATGATTATATTCGGATAAGTTTGAACTCTTTAGCCTATCGATTTGGAGATAGTTGAACTCCTTGAAGCAATAAGGAAAGAGGAGATACGAGAGAGACCTCGAAAGAAAGAGTCTTGGGCTGGATTTATATGTAATCATAGATGAGCCAGAAATCGATAGTTTGAAAGTAAAGAATTGCAAGTCTCACAGTGGAAGTTGGTAGTGTCTGTCTGCACAGAAAAATTCTACACTGCTAAGCTTAATTACCGAGAAGCCAGGACTTATCGACGCGAGGCTTGAGTCAATATGTATTGAGAACGAGTCAAGTTTGAAGATGTCTCATGTTCTTGAATAGTTGACTAGACATTGACTGTGAATAGCTTGGACCGGAGCCCCCAGTGACATTTTCTACTTTCTCGGACTGAAAAATAGATGAATTTTGGTGGATAGATAAAGTGGTTGTGCAGGCCCAAAGGAGCAAAAATCTTGCTAGGTCATTCATCTAAAAGGGAAAGTAACACAATACCCCGACGACCCAACTTTTTTTTGTCATCATTCTCCCTCAGAAATAAAACTTGTAAGAAGAGAGTATGTAAGTACTTTAACTTACGAAGGAGGATTGTGTACTCACCAAAGACTTGGATGTCGGATATGTAGAAAAAAGAAAACTTTTCCTACACAAGTAAGTAAAGTAAGCACTGACTAAGATTCTCAAATACTCCAATCCCTTTTCCATCCTCGATCTCTATATAAGAATATCCGTATTAGTAGAATGAGCAACGAGGCAGACCGCTAACTAATGCTACTCCCACAAATGTCTACAAGTTAAAACTCAAATCTGGCTCCCGGAGTTGGACTATCGAGCCAAAGATCTTGTGAAGGTCTAAATTCTGCATTGGGCTGGAAAGGAGAACTGTTTTCAAGTAGTAGAGTCAAAGTTGGATTTGAGTGAAAGTTTTTTAAGACTTGGGTTTGAATTAAAAATTACCGGAAACACTAGTAGCTCTTGTTCACTATCTTAACAAAGAAGTCGGGAAATTAAATTTTAAGATATTTTATTATGTTTGTAGGGTTTTTTTAGGAGAGAGACTCGACAGGGTGTCTGGATTCTTTGGAATAGTTTTTACAATCACTTGTGTTGGTTACTGAGAAATATGGAATTTAATTTCAGGGGTGTAAAAGGAGTTTAGAATTTCTCGGTTGGATATTTATATTTATTGGATTTGAGCTGAAACCCTTTTGAGTTGCATTATTTTTCAAATTTTGGAAATCATTTGAATACAAATTCTTATTCGTTTATTGTCTTAGAAGTTGATTGAAAAGAAAAGCTTTGAATTTTATTCAGGATGAACTCACATTCTAGTTTGTTACTGAAAGAGCATTATTTTTTAAATTGCTGTGTACTTAAATTGCAGGTAAAGGCTGCGACGAGTAATTGATCAATTTTATTGAGAATTTTTATTTTATATTTAAAATGTGATCTGGTCTAAACAATGAGAAGATCTTTACTAGGTAAATTTCCCTAATCTAATCGAATTTTCTTCGTTCAATCATTCCTTGTATCTTACAATCAACAATAAAGCCTTTTAAAATTAAATTCAGTCTTTTCCAAGAGGGACATGCTCCAGCCTATTCGCAGTTCTATAATAAAGTTCAGATAACTTTAAAAAACATATAGCGATTTCAAGTATTGTATTCAAGTTTTGAACATTGACAAGGGCTAATAATGAACACTTTTATAAGTTCAAAATACCCTGTTAGAAAGCACAATAAATGCCATTAAAGACTCAGAAAATTTCACAGAGGCCAAACTTAACTATTCTGGGTATGTGACCGAAAATTTGCTAGTGGATCCAACCCAAATTAAGGATAACCTATATATATTTACAAATATACTCACAATTAGTTCACCTACTTTGAGCAAGAATTTACTTTAAAAGCCCATCCATTCCGAAAGGTTGACTTTCACGTAGCCAAATTACCCCTAATGCCAACACTCTCGACTCTCAGAATTTCCCTCAAGAAAATAAGCTTTTCTAGGCTAAGTAGGGCATAGAAGTAGGAATTAATCCGATTTCTTCGTAAGTCATTCTAACAGGAAAGTCTCATCAGGAAGTCTTCCTTTTGTTTTGATTCAAAACAGATACTTTGCTGTAATTCCTTCCCAAGGAACCGTCGCTCATTTACTTCCCAGCTGGAAGCTCAAACTACTAAAAGCAATTTAGGATTCATTCATTCTACAACCAGTACCACCAACACCAATACTCCGCCCAACCAGTCCAACACAACTCAGTAATTCAATTTGAATTTCATCCTTGTTACAATCAAGGGAAGCCGGAAGGTGCAACAGAGTCAAAGAGATTAGCCCCACTAGGGACGAAGCCCTTTGAAGGAAGTTTGAGAAATCTCTGATATCGCGATCAATAGAAGGATTCTATTTACTTTCCCTGTTTTCAGGTGACATTTAAAATTTGAAAGTGACAAGTGACTGACAAGGCCAGAAGACTCGAAATATAAACAATGATGAAAGGACCTAGGAGCTTCTTCATGTTCCTTTTTATTCCCATGGAAATCCTCTTTTACGGTAAGAACGATAATTCTTTTCTCATCTTGACTATCTCCGGGGTTTAGTCGACGGTAGGCCGGTTTATTAATTAAATCAAGCTCAAGCTTTTACTATCTCTTTACGGTGGTGGGGAAGAAGCCCATATAAATTTTATTGGATTCCGAGCTAAAAAGCTAAACATTGGAGAACTGCCGCGGGCTGACATACATCGTGCTTCTTTCATCCAGCTTCCATAATAATGAGACCTTTTGGCCATTACAAATAAGATCCCAACATTTTCTCTGGATCATGGTGAATAGAATTTTCCTAAAGTCCTTTGCCTCTGCTTTGTTTGATTGTATGCTGTGTGTGCTCCTGAGTTGTTTGTTATTTTTTCTCTTGGCGAATTGAGCCCAACTTAGCAAAAGCCTATTGTTTACCTAATTCATAGAACATTTCGACCAGCTTTTTTTTTCTTTCGCACAAAAATTGTCAGAACAAAGGTCAGGAAGATAAGGGGCAGGAGATTTTAGGGATTGAGACTACCAGACTTTAGGGAGAACAGTCTCATTTCTTTTAGACTAATGCAACCACTTGGGAAATCCAACGAGTTTCATTCACACAAGAATAAGAATAGAAAATAGGGCTTGGAACTTATTGTAGGGATTCTTTTTTTATGAACTCGGAAGCTTAATATAAAAATCACCCCTTTATACTACTCAAAAGTTTGCGTTAAAGTTCTGTAAGAGACTAAGAGTGTGTAAGACTAGGATGTTTCAAAATATCCTGATGTAGAGGGTGGCTTAAACCCTCTAATATGCTCTTCAGCTTCGAATTTCATTACTAGAATACTCTCTTTTGGCTTTTGAAGTCCAAGTGAAAGGTACCAAGAATTCATCCAAACCTCGACGCATTTTTCTAGAGGATAGTTTGCAATGCCGTAAATATTCCTTTAAACCTCGTGTGTCATAAAGCTTAATCGACATGCTGGAAATTGAAATCTTCAAAATTGCTCCATGTGGACTCTTGGTTTATAAATAAAGGAATAACAAATATGCCTACTCCAACTCAAGCTCTTCAAACTGGCCTGAGACATAGGCCAAGATGGTATGAGGTACGCTCGAGCAAGTCCATTATGAATGGATTTCCTACTCAATTTTCTTAAGTCCTTTTGTTTAATTCAGGATTAAGGCAAAGTGAACTAGAGCCAAGTCACTCCCCTTTCATCTGCACGTGTTGACTTGACTATTTGTTCAACGCATTATAAAAAGCGTGAGAGAGCCGTCTTGACTTGGAGACGTGTCAAAACAATTTCAGTGTCAGTGCAACTCACACCCACACTACGTCTTCTCGCTGTTTCAAATGAGTATTTGTGTTTATAACAACCCTCTTGAGGTTTCTTAGGCCTAATGAAAAATCCATAACATTGCCGGCTGATCATCATTATTCTTAAATGCTAAATGGATCCAGGGGCATCCATCGAGAACGGAGACAAAAGTCTCGAATACTCGTATTATGAAGCACTACGACCCTAATTACCATTGTCTGATGCTCATGAAGAAAATTCTCCGTAAGCCCCTCGAGGTAGATACACCCTCACATTTCATACAAATTAAAGAATTAACAATGGAAAGCCATGAATAGCTTTGAGGGCAAAGGCATGTGCGAGTATTTCTTGGTACTTTTTATTATGTATGCCACATTGATATGCCACTGGAACCGTGTGTACCAAAGGAAAAGTAAACAGAATTGCAAATAAACTGGAACTGGAATGTTTGCATTTTCTAAGCACATATTTAAGGCTGGCCAACAATTTCTTAAGTCATTTATGAATTTACTCCTTCATTATTAAGTACACACAGGTTAGGGGATGAACTGAACAAAAGAGTTCCAGTGTATGTACGATGTATCGGTATTGAGTAGACTGAGGAAAGTAGAACACATAAATAATCTCTTATTCTGGAGACCCTCAGACTACAAGGCATTGTTCTCGATGAACTTCCAAATGATTATTGGGATCCCAAGGGCTCTGCATTATTATTTCAGATAACATTAAAAGTAAATTAGATTTAGTAGAGAATAAAATCAGAGGGGGGTTTAAATAATTTCTGATTATAGCTTGATAGTCCAACAAGCTTGTACAGAACTCGTGGACAGCCCCCAGTGTGTAAGGTCCAGATGCAATAAAGGTTATCAAAGACAATTATGATATATAAACTCCAAGTAGACGCTAGGATAACAAAGGCCATCATATTTGGTACTCTGCTCTCGTGGGAAGGAGAGAAATAATAATAGTGAATAGTGGCCAAGTTTCCTATATAATGTCAAAGATGTAATTTCCTCTTGGCTCGATGATGATGATTATGATGAAGAAGGTGTACTACTTTCATTCCAGTCCTTGTATTATTTCTCAGAATCCCTCTCCCTTGTTTCTGAAAGCTAGTTGGCGTGAGCTTAAGGATAGATTTTTGCTACAGAGGCTTGAACCTCTCAGACTCTAGTTAGGGGCCCAGACATGAGAGGATATGGAGTTCTGTCTTGGGCAATGGAATTTAAGGGTGAATAGTATTGAACTTTGGTAATAAGAAAGGAGATTACCTGTGAGATCGTAAATCACCTTCTGAGTCAATAAAGATTCAAACTAATCCTTGTACATTATTATCCGTCCGAAATGCATTTCCCTTCCACCCTTGCTCCACTCTACTTTTACGTGATAGATCAATGTGACCTCAGATTTCTCAAATTCTTGAGAGTGCCAGATTTCTTAGGCCAGCTCAAAGGGTAAAGTATATAGGAATGGCTTTTGAAATTGTATTCTTAGATCTCTGTTTTCTAGTGGTATGATCCTGGAATTCGAAGATGGAGAAAATTCTCCAAAATTGGACCGAGAAAGACAAATACAAGACGTACATTTCAATGAGGCCGTGTACTATCTTGGTAGCACAGAAATTGTCTGTAGGTATCCAAAACTTGATGGGAAAAAATCAATACCGGCTCTACTTTTGTTTTTAGACTTGAAGGTGTTTTCATTCAATTTTATTTCCTCCTGTCCTATGCTCAAAACTCAATACAGATCCGATCAAGATCCGCTTCCCATGTATGACTATAGGAGACACGTAATGGTTTCTTATATATTTTAAAGTCATCTCGTTCAGTTTTAGCTCTAGCATAACGGCTGTCACGTTTCCTATCAAATGATCAAAGAGATACATACCCCAACTACCAGAACAAGAAGGGCACAGCTGTATAGTCTTTGCATTTCATTTCCTAGCTGATGTAACTATGGGGGTATTTTTTTTTTCTCTCTCCTCCTTAACTTTTTATGTACACTAACGACTTGTCCAAACTTCAAAACTTTAATGACTTGAGAGTATAAGACAGCAGAGAGGAGCACGTCGACAACCTTCCATTTCAATATGAGTCTAACGAAATTTGAAGAAAAAAGTGAAACGCAGATATGAAGAAAGCAACGAGAGACAAGTAGATGCCGTTTTTTTTCTCAATTATAGGAAAGATCTTGCACAGATTATAGCCTATAGTGTACAGACCGTACGCAATAGTAAGCTTCAACTTTCAACACTCGATACCCCGCACGCACATTGAATGAGTTTTTCTAACAACACTCGAGGACAATGAAAAAGAAATCCTGGAGTGCATGTTGTTGGTATCACATGACAATCCTAGCCCAGCCCAATGTTAAGGACAAGCTAAAGCCAAAACATCCAACCCTGAGCTACATGTTATGTGTAATTGAAGAAAAGAAATGTCTATATCAATAAAAATCCCTCCAAACTGTAACATTACATCTCACAATAGAGGATTTCAACAACACTGACGGCACTGAGACACGCACCAGAGCAAGTTTTGATTTCCTGGGGACATCCATGTGTAAAATTTCATTCCCACATATAGCCATTACCTTACAAACAAGTTCCTCACAGAGGTCAATGTTATATGGGGTGGCCACGATGGAATGAATTGACCTAGCCTGACCTTTGGACCACCCCCAAAGGTTGAGAGTTGTTGGGTGTAGTATTTACTCATTGAGTATTAGATCGGCTTGCATTGTGTATTGTGTTTCTGCATTGACTTTTCTTGCAAGGAGTGGAAGTCTTGCTCGGGTCTATCGTACGAACTTGGAGAGTAGAAACAATTTTTTTCAGACTTTTTCTATTTCCTCTACCAAAAAGTTTGTTGACTCGTCCGCTGTTTCTTATTGCTTTCCTGGAAGTAAAAAATGCATAGGAAATACGGCCAAAGCCCCCTATAACGGGTGATAGTAATAGCAGAGTAATGGTTAATGGTTGTAGGAGTGGGTACGTGTAAGCATACGCGGTAGTGTGGTGAAATATGTGTTAGAATTCCTTCGGTTCCAAGTACAAATACAAATAAGTTCACACTGCAAAGGGTTGGTAGGCAGAGAGAGGCTTTACTAGTCAGGATATGTACCTTTGGTATGTGAACTGTACAGTTATGTATTTTTTTACCCGAAGATCATGATGCCGAGTTTTGTCTTCCATTCTTTGTCTGGAGAAAAATGGCTATTTATACTCATGTGATATATATTACTGTCTTTATTCCATGTACGTACAAGTCATTTAAGTGCAGAATTCGGTCATAAATTTTGACAAAGAATTTTAAGCAGTTCTTAATCCCGAGTGTAGTCTGGGTGGAAGAGAAAACATTTTTCTTGCATGACTTATGCTATTAATATCTTATTTTAAAATTGGGGCTAGTGGGGGATTCCAAATGTTAACCTCGACCTCTCTCCTCGACCCCTTGCCACCGATGTCTCAAAATATGACCAGGGGAAATATATGGAAGGTAATGGTTTTAATTCAGACGGAATCTTTTAAGCCAAGTGGTTGATTCGTTTTGGGAACAAATCCGAGTACCCCCTGTAGTTGGACTGTGACTTAGGGCTTTTAGTTGGGATAAAAAAATCCCCGTGAGTTACGTTATGGCTGGTTGAACTGAAACTGTTTAACGTTTCACGTGAATTTATATGTATGAAAGAGGCTGCCAACTTAAGCTGACTGAAACACAAGCTAGAAAGTAAAAGCTAGACTTTGAGGGGGTGTGGATCTAGACTTTTTTGTATTCATACTTTGTCTGAGGTTTATCTTCCCTTTCTTGTCTCGTCTCTTTTCTGTTAAAGTTCTCAAGTTGAAATGCACTAAGACAAAAAAGTCCCTATTCCAGGAGCGTTTCAAAAGGTCGACTTTCCATCCTGAGTGTACCGTGTAAATTGGGAAGTCGTCAGGGGCGGGATATTCGGTAGGGCTAGTAGTTAATGGCCTCCAATGACCTTTCCTATGACGACAAAAGTAACCCCCTTCACAACCAGTAAAGAAAACAATTAAGAATATTTAATAACAAACTTATTTTTTGCTTGGGGGCGGCCAAGCCCCTTGGACATTCTCTAATAAATACGCGTAGGTTCTAGTTACGAGGCGTGAACTTGTGCTTTCACTTTTTCTGTCATGTTCTACTTTGTCCTGCTTGTCTCGTCTCTTTTTCTCTGTGGAAAGTTTTATGTGCATTTTCGACTCGACTAGAAATTATAGACGACATTTAGACAAGAGATCATCATTTTCTGGCCCCACATTTATTTTACAAAGCGAGGAGCACAACTACATCCGCCACACGGCTTTCTTCGACTTCCTTTTCGTCCCAACTTTGGCCTAGCAGGCATTCAGGCTTCATTTTCTAAATGGACTGTGAACGCCATAAGGGCTAGCTGGTTGTGCGAAATGCTCTTGGGGAACTAGAGTTATTCCTGGGCTTCCCCTTACTACGCCCCTACATTTTTACGAGGAGAAAGTCCTAGATATTTACCCTCTGTTTTGAATTTTACTGCTGATTGTGTCAAGAAAAAATATGCAATAAAAGGACTAGGGAACGGGGACAGTGTTGTTAATTTCTGGTCCATTCTCTCTCTAAAATATACGGGAACAAAACAAGACAAGAAATAAAAGCTGCCCGTGTTGCTTCCTAGGAGAAAATTTCGTCTTGTAGTCAACCACTGTGAAAGCTCATGCCCCGATTTGCTCAATAAACTTGGTATAAAATTCTCAAAATGCTCACAAAAGTATGCAGTATCTACCGGTATTAGAATCAGCGGAAATGTTTCAAGCATTTGTGTAACTTTAACGCTTCAGCTAAATTTTGTCTAATGAAAAAAAATGTCTGTAAAATAATGCTGGAAACAAAAGTAATAAAACTAGGAGCTGGTAGGAGTAGAGAATCGGGTGTAAACTTGCCTTCAAATTGTTAACAAGGAAGACAGGAACAAGGAATGTTAAATGGAGACAGAAGGCATCAAGCTATTGTCATTGGAGAAAGAAACTGAGGGAGTAAATGATTCATTAACGGCAATAGAATCGCGTCATTGGATTTCAACAACTCGATTCTCCAGCAAATAAATCTGAATGAATTCCACTCCTACAGATTCCTCCAATGCAACGAACATGATTACTACATAGCGAGACCTTTCCCTTCGGGGTCATGCATAGAAAATGAACCGGCCATGCAAAATTAATCGTCTTCTGTGCCAAGTCATAAGGAAACGTGCAGAGATGTAAAAGACGTGAGAGACAGGAGGCTTTGGGGAAGTTCTTTGGATTTCTATTATCAAAATACTTTCTCGAGTCAGGAAATTCAATTCATGAAGTGCAGTGTATAGCCTTTGTATGTTTATATGCCGGTGTAGGTTTATATGTACCAGGAACCTTATACGGAACATACCAGTCTAAAGAGGATATATCAGAAGGGGAGGAATAATTATAGAGAAAGTTTGTACATCAACTTAAGCTGAATAATCCCTTTCCCGTTGATCCAATTGGATTAAGTTTGCAGTTCACTGCATGTCAGTCTAAGGTAGAGCAGGGAAAGCTCGAAAGGTCGATTCAGCAGGGAAATGTAGGGTTGGGTTTTTTTTATCGGTTGATCCAAGTGAACAAAAAATACTTTAAAAAAATTACTTGATTCAAAATTTAAACCCATCGCTGGGGTTTCTCCCACACTTGGAGCTGTAGCTTTTCGTTTGGGGAGAGGAAATTATGTTATTATAAATAGATTCGAGCTATTGCTATTGATGGTTTAATTTCCGAGTAAACTTAGTTTATAAAATATCAAATGTCTTTATTCTGTATCATCAGAGATTCCATGATGAAGAATAAATAGCCTTTTCTTCTGCTATTAGGTGGAGAGGAAGAATTGAGTTCTTGAAAATTTAATCTTATCTACAGTGGTACAAAATAAAATGGAACAGATTGTAATTTAAACTGCTCTGAGAGTCTGATAGCCTGATCTCCTTTGGAGAAGGAATTCACAAGAAGTTGATTCCAAAGAGATTGTAAAAAGAGAAATCGATTTCCTATTGTTTATATTTGTGTTGAATACGATATATACTTGAAATAAAATATCGGTAGGATATATAACCCACGGTTACTATGCCTTGGGGTTTCCGTTTTCACAGTGAGAAAGAAGAATCAGAGTCGTAGTTAATTTACCTACCGTATTGCGGATCAAGGATCCTTAATAACTTCCTGTCAGATTAAATTTTTAATCAAGTATCAGAGCTCAGAGACTTTTAACGTCTACCCTTTAGTCAAGTTTCTGACGGGAATAAGGCTCGACCTTTGGATTGTCTGGCTGCTCCTGTCTGGCTAGACTTAAGACCGAAAAAGGAGCAAACTCACAAAAATCCTGAGAACAAGGCAATGTGAGAAACAGAGTGGTGGGTCAATTGAAGTCAATGCATTTTTAACGAAAGTAAATTGAATTCCGGGGTTTTTACCCCCGAAATCATTGGATAAAAATCAAATAAACCTTTTCATCCTTCCAACTTCAGGATTTAAAGGCAAAATCGACCAGATAAAATGCCCTAGGATAGAATGAACCAAGGTAAACTAGACCAGTTAGAATTATCCGTGGACAAAAAAGACCATGATGTAAATTATGCCTGGACAAAATACTGAAGAGACGTACGATTTTGTTAATGGTCCATTTTGTCAAGGTATTTTACCCTCATTTTGTGGCTTTTTGTCTGATCTATTCTGTCTTGAAGCATTTTTGTCGAATATCATTGTTTATGTACGAAAGTACGACACATTCCACATATTCTAACGGTATGTTGTTTTTGCTCGTAGTTACCTTTATTTTCAAATCAAGAATTTTAATAACATTTGAGACGAGGTTTACAAGAAAGAATTTAAAATTTTCTAATCTTTGCCAAACACAATGGTTTGCAACTATTTGGGATTTCACTGATCTTTAACATCTTGAGCATCGGAATCTATTCTGTATATTTTTAATCCTATTGATTCTGTCTAATATGTTTTCAAAAATTCCAATATTTGCAAACAGGTATCTTCGTATCGGGAAAAAAATTCCTGTTGGCAACCTTTCTGAAAATGTACTTCTAGGGACGGGTGGGTTGAGCTTTTAGTATTTGAATTGATATTAAATATTCGGGGAGGATCCATGCAAATCGGCAAACGTATTAATGCTCTACTGAATTCAGCTCAAGCCAGTGGGATAAACTATTGAGAGCCCATGGGAATTGGTGATTGTGCAGAAGAAACCCCGCATTGTCATCAATTATAGAGAACAATTACCTACAGTAAACACATTTGGGAGTTTTCTGAGCTATTATAGTAAATTAAATAGAACCGAGGCAAAGAAATTGAAAGTAAATGGATTCTAGAACTATCTATGCTGAGGCGAAATACATGAGGTGATATTTATTTTAATAGATATCATCTTTATTCTTATGATGCCTATCCAGCACCCTTTGTTTATCCTATAATTCCTACCCAAGAATAATAAATTTACACCAAATTATGATGAACTCATTCCTTTCCATAATGAGAAATTAATTGGAATCAATAAACTTAGAACTAATATTTCCTTGAGAAACACAAAATATGCGTATTCAGCTTCTATGCATATATAAGACTTGAGATAAGATTATTATGAATTTGGGAATTTCCCCTTGATAGAAAAAAGATATGCTCAAGGGTAGAAAATAATGATCCTCTCTCATAGTTCAGACTATTCAGAGGAGAGTCAGTTGAGGGGATCTCTCTTGTAGTATATTGTAGTTGATTTCATGCATAAGTCTTCACATCATTGTCCTTCAGTTCATATCTCACAATCGTGGGAATAAAATGGAATAATACAACAATACCATTGGTAGATTGTCTAGATTCTAAATGTAAAACTTGAGCTCTACTTAAGCTATGATATGTATATATTTTTTTAGAATTTATTTCTCATCCACATAGTACAGAGAAATATAGAGGCAAGGGGAAATGGGATGAAATAAATTGCTGTGCACCCAACAGGAACTGAAGACTTGAAAAGAGCACAACATTAGGGAAGTGACACTCCCGAGGAATAGAGATTTTCCCAAAGTCAAGTCATTTCTTCTCCCAACCAACTTTCCATTGCCTTTTAGTCCTGGAAAAATTGAGAGAAGAGGGAATACATTATCTTCCTTAGGACAGAAGAGGATCTGAACTATCTGAAGGCCCAAGAAAAGTTTCTTGAATCCGTCTACTTACCCTTAAAATGATCCCTCTATTCCCGTTCGGAAACAATGACTTCTCACTCTAGATACTGAGTACGCCACTCTCTACATATCTCAAAAATGTAGAGAAGAGCCGGTTTGGATTGTCAATCTGGGAGAATCTAAAATCAGCGGAGATGATTTTCTCCTCACTGTCTCCGGGGTCCTTTTGAAGAGAGAAAAAAATAATAAGTTGAATCTGTTTGTAAAATTTTAAACTTGCTATACTACACCGTTGACAGCTTAAGAGATCGTTCCTTCTTCTGTAGATTGCTGTAGTTTTAATATGAAATATCGCAACTGTATTTCACCTGCTCAAGACTGAACCTAGATTGCTTATCTGCATGGATCCATTTCGGGAAGGGATATTAAAGAGATAGAGATGAAATGAAATCATGTCATCACCTACCACCCCAATAAGGGATCTGAACAAGGGAAGCTACCTGTACTTGAAATAATAATAAAACCTTCCACTCAAATAGGTCAAGGAGATGTGAAATGAAAAATTAGCCTCATCTTCATACACACACCCACCTACACTTAAAGATTTACATAGCTTGGCACTTTAAAACTGGTTGAATGGGGTACACGACGTTGTATAAAATATCTCTAAACTCTGCTCGGCTATTTTTAAGCCCGGAATTCTTTGGGAAGCATACGTAAAGGAAGATAGAGTGGGGAATAAAAGGATGTTAGTGATGCTAATACAAAGTCGAGTTTTAAAAAGTCCAACTCTCAAGAAGTAGATGGAACTTGACTTTCTCACTTATTTTTGCATGATTTTATCTTTTTCCTCACTTTCTCCTTCTGAAAGACATTTCTTCTCTTCCTTCATTACCTCAAAAAGATCAAAAGTTTTCTCCCTCCAACAGTTTAACATGAAGGATTCCTCACTCCCCATAAACTAACTTGCTACTCTTCCCGACACTCGACACTCTGTACATAGAAAAATTTACATACGTACACATACCGACCGGGACGGCAAGAGTTGTTGGAAGATGGAATAGCAGGTAGGTAATCGGTCTCCATGAGACAGCAGTCTATAAACTTAAACTCCCAAGAAGAAGCCCCAGAATTGGATTTTTTCAAACTCACACCTTTTTGTCAAAAGTCAGTATGTTTACCACAGACTAGGAGGGGGGGGGTATTTCTAAAGTTTACCAACTTCCAGACTATTCTTAGATAGTCGAATGGTGAGAATCCTGAGCTCATATAGTTTGTATTGGTAGTCCTCCAAGTCTGGAAAAGAGTCCTCAAGTGTATATAGTACCTACATCCTCTCTGCTCAGGTGGAAATATCAAAAGCTGCGTAAATGCAAATCCGCTTCATCTCCTCCGACTTGTATATTTCCTCATATTCTCTTGTTCGTTTGGCACTTTCGGAGAAGCTGAGGAGGCTCTGCTGACGTCCTCTCCGAATACTCGAGCAAAGAAAAGTTGATAACTTGGCCTAGGAAAGTACCCTAACTGGATTAAAGTTTAGGGTCCACACAGTTCACTTATACCTTTTATATGAAGAGAGACTTTTCAATTTTATCTCAATCCCTCTGCCCTCCTCACTTTAGCGAGGTGGTGGGGGCGATGATGATAGTGCCGTGTTGAATGGTGTGTAGTATTTGTATGTATAGTAGTAGTGCATATATATATATAGATGTGGCATGTATGCTGTAATTCCGCATTTTCCAATTTTATGCAAAATTTCATGGTCCTCTTCAAGAAAGAAGCTAGAAAGAGGAAAGCGGGGGAAGCTAGATTTCTAAGAAGAATCCGAGGAGTTGGATTTTCTTTCTCTTGGGCTCCTTGAGTTCAAATTTTGCTTTTAAGGATATCATTAGGCGTAAGTAATAAAGCTTTGAGAGGGTACAAGAAAGTCTTGCTCGCATAAAACTTAAAAGGAGACCATACGGTAGGGATCTCAGGAGATTTTAAATTTCAGACTTGCAGAAAATTGTTTAAATTAAAATTAATAAATGAGTCCCGGTTGCATCCACCTTTTTACGATCATATTAGGAAATTCATCAAGATTTATGCAATGTATTATCAATATTTAAAATAAATTCTATGCCTCTTAAACTCAAAGGGATTTTCTTGTTCCCATAACTCAAGATATATAAATGTATATATGCTCAAGCAAGCAAAATAACTTGAGTCTCATATCCTCTATGGGGCTGACATTTTAGTGCATATGTCCACAGATTTTGTAGCATAAAAATTCATTTAAATACATTAATCCATAAAAGCAACTGTGCTTGTTCCCTTAACGGTAAGGACTAGGGACAGAGTTCTCAAAAGCTAATAAAGTGAAAAAAAACAAGGCGCCGGTTTTGTGACATTCAGCATTGCATGCTTCTGCTTTCCACATCGCCGAGCTATTTTATTTACCCATATAATTCAACACCGACAAAATCTATGAGCTTTAGCCGACCCGGACTCTGCGACTCTTCGTGAATCAGGAGAATTTGCAAAATGGCAAGCGTTATTTCTTGGCTTGATTCTAAATTGTGAGAGGAGACACTAAAACGGAATGGCTGTAGTAATTTGGATACAATTTGACTTTTGATTAATCAGTACACGCTGCACCACTACCAGCCACAAGTGAATTCTTCAGGCCCTATTTCTCCGTAATATGCATGAATAGGATGATCATGACGTCTCGAACAAGTACTTCCAAACAACTAGGCCCTAAGTCGGGCTAGCCACCTCTGAAGCTGAATGAATTTCGACGATTACTCTTGAAAAAAGGACGTAATGGGGGAGGTTAGTTATTTTTTATTTGTGTTGAGACACCACTGGGTCAGAGTATAAAATGGAGGATGGTGTAATAAAGAGGTTATTTGCCCAGTTTCTTCCAAAAAATCGACTTCATGCCACCAAAACCACTTTCTTTCATCTCTGCCCTCTCGTCCTCGTCTTGTTTGCCAAATATCATTGAATTCTTATGGAGCATTCCAGGGTCTAGATCCTGCAAGCAAAGTCTTCTCCACCACCGTCCAAATTGGCTACTTAAATTTTCAGATCCATTGGTTCCCTTGAACTTTTTTTTCTCCCTGCTTGATCTTTGCATGCATCAGGTGCCGAGATGGTTTTGGGAGAAAATTTCTCGTCACTAACACATCTCTTTAAAAGCGGGTTTTGAAATCGCGGGCAGTTTATATAAATGTTACGTCCTTATGGATGCTCTCCAAGATATCATCCATTGAAAAACGTAGCGACTGAGTAGGAATCGTTTTTCTTGCACTTTTACACAAAGTGGCTGAAGAATCTCTTGAAGAGATGGCCGTACACTTATCTGTACGAGACGTTGGTCTCGTGGCGCGGAAAGTCCTCCTTGAGATGTCCAACTGGTTCAAGGACCAACTAGCCCTCAATATATACTGAGAATTTTCGAGTGTGTACAATCAACTTCTTATAGGTATCCTAATATATTACTTTTTGAGCATAAAGATTACGCCATAGAGGACCAGCACTTAGACGGTTTTCGTACCAACTATTTATTATGCTAAGGAGAGCACATAGTAGTTTAGTATGTACATTATTGGACAATGAGTTTAAACCATCCCGTTCTAGAGCGAGTATATCGGTATTCTACGAGTATATAGCTTTTATAATAACCGGGCTAACCGGGCATAATAATTGTGGATCTTTGCAAAGTAAACAATGAAAGGAGTCCGTGAGTGAAAGTGAGTAAGCAGAGCATGTCAATATTTTAGAAACAGAGCTGAATAAATATTCAAGGTTTCAAAGAAATGTTCTGATTACTTAAGTGGGATTTTATATTTACAGTTGTAAAAACATTTTCAGGGAGAGACTTGCTTAAGATTTCCAAAAATTTCAAAGTAATTTCCTCGCAAGGCTTTATTAACAATAGAAAACTAAACTTGAGAGTGCAAAAACTATAATAACAAAAGTTCATAAATTAAAATTCTAAAAAGTTTTGATTCTCCTTACCCACGACTGAAAACATTTTAGCAAAGGTGTATGTACGATTTCCTCTTGGCGAAGAGAAAGTACAAGTTTTACTCACGGCTAGTTACAACTGCGAGTCCACGGACAATTCATAAGCAATTCTTAACAAGAATTGGATAGAAATCTTAGTCTGAGTGTGAAAAATATACGTTTTTAATGAAAAATAATAAATATACGTTTCTGAAGTGCAAGGGATGCTCCGATAACTTAAGTCTATTTTGAATGAACATATTTTTTTATGTTGCGTTCAGACATTCTCAGTCTGTCAGAAACGATGACGAGGGTGCTCTGCTTAAAACTCATTACTCATTTTATTAGCTCGCCTATATTATTGATTTTGGATCCAGAAGTGTCTACTAAGGGGGGACTGGATGTTGACCAAGATGGGGTTTTGGTCAAGAAGAACTTGGAAGTAACTTCCAAGAGTTAATGTTAATGCGCGTTACAATTCAATCCATTTACCATCGGAAACCAGGTTATGGTCATAAAAGTGTAACTCTGCCAATATTGAATAACTTGGATTGTTTACTTTGCAATCGAAAATTTACAACGGTGTTCAAGTATGAAATATATTGTTGGTCCAACTGTGAAAAACGATATTCAGGGACGTGCGTAGCTGCCATTTGAAAACTACTCAAGACTAATTCATACGATCTGAACGATATTTTTCCACCGATAAATTTTAAGCATTGTTGAAATTCATGGATGAGAAAACAAAGTTCTCCAAATTCTCAAGATTTATCCCGAATCAAATATTTTTATAGTGCCTCACTCTAAAAAAATGTCTCAAGAAGGAAATAAATGCTTGATCGGTCTCCCAGATATTTTCAGACCAATTCTGGCAACGGTAACCTACGACGTTGACGACTTTGCTGTCTGAGATAATAATGGGAAGTAGTAATACTTACTTACTTTGTCCTATGTCATATGTCATATACCATATACCTATACCATAATTCAGTCTAAGAAATCCGAGAGCCTTTTCCCTTCCGGATTTTCAATCTCCCTGTCTCTCTCATCAAGTAGACAGACAGAATCGGCGTGGAAATATACTTCATTAATTAGGCATTTGTCTCGTGTGCGTGCAGAGGGCTTTTATCACTCATCATTTTCATCATTCTAAATCTGGCCCTTCAACTCATTCCTGTCTCTTAGCTATTCCAATGGAAATATGGGATTAATTTGGATCATTAAAAATTTAACGAACAAGATTAAATTTTCATCCGACCAGGGGCAGTCGACCCGACAGCTAAAGTCTAGTAAGAATCACTTTTTTAATTTCCGAGGATTTGAAAGCAAGTGAATTTTCCAAGGATTCCGAGCTAACACTATAATCTTTTCACTCTACTAAAACCCAGAACTCGTTTTAATTTCAAGTTCCATTTAGAAAGAAAAAAATTCATTTTCAAGAATGAGTGACATTTTTATATTACAGGCCACGAAATGTACGCAGCTCTTAAAGAAGCTAGAGTTTCATCCCTGTAATAACTTATTGTAGGTTATGCATACAACATAACTTGAAATTTGATACTTATCTTGCCTACTAAGAGGACATGACCTATTAGAAACCACACACAAAGCCCCATTAATAACTTATTCCATTTGGATACAAACGAGGTTTGTAACTTTTTTGTCCAAGTGGCGGAGACGGTAATGTAGGGCCATTCGCAAAATTTATGATCCCTTCCTATCCCCTCAGAATATAATTATGCCTCAACACGCAAAATTTAAATTTACTACTGAATTCCTGGCTCCATCGGCTGAATATTAAGTATCCTTAGGGGAAAATATTGACATCCTTTATTACAATATAACAAGCCTGTCTGCATATATCCTGGAGTCGACACCACACCGCAAACCTACAATTCATAGACCCGCTAAGGCTAAGCCCAGACATTGTGTACTGTGTCTATGCGTACATATGAATACAAAATCATTTCAAACAAGGATTCCAAATGAGGCCTTGACTACCGTCTTGTTTAGTATGGGCGTATTGAGCAATTAAGAATCCAAGAGATTCGTAAATCAACCAGGAAACGAGCCGAAGAAATCGAGCGATGATAAAGCACACCTTATTAAGTGTTTGGTAGTTTAAGCCAAAGTCGTTTAAATTTTAATCATATGATAAGCCAACCTAGTACGGTCCCGGTGTGCATGATGTGTAAATGGACTACATGGTTGGATGTACATAATATTTAAGTAAGAATTCATGATAAAATTCTTCAAATTATTACGCCTACTAAAAGCACCGTTTATTACAAGCTACCTGAGTGTGTCAAATTTTGAGAATCGATATCTGAGGAATTTTTAAGCTTGTTATATCCACCCAAGACGTCTAACCGTTTTTATAATAAGCAGCTAACACAGAGCGCTGCTAATTACCGGTTACACAAGAAACACTTGCGGTTTTGTATCATTTGGCGTACTTACGGTTAAATTGCATGCCCTGCCAAATCCTATGAAATGATACAACCTTGTGAAATACTTCGAGCCAAGTTCTTTCCATACTCCGTAAGTTAAATCAGAGGTAAAATGAGTAAGTTGGGGAAAGTGAGGGAATTTGTTCTTTCTCAGTCTGAGGTACGGAATTCCTAAACAATGTTGACTTAAGCCTTCTCTATATAAATACGATATCGTATAGGAGAAGCTATATATCATAAAGCGGCAGCTCAGCAGTTCCTTCTCATTATTTCCCTGTACATGACACGACACACGACTGGACTCTCTGGTATTTGACTCCATGATTTATGGCTCTCATGTTTATCTTTAAAAACACACATAAACCCGCATGGGTAGTTGGGTAGACCGAGACTAAGCCATCAGCCAACACAGGACGGCCAGAGAAGTTGTAGATGGACGAGAGAGATTTTTTTCTTAAGGGTTATACACTTGTAACATTTTTATTTATAAAAACAGGCTTCCTCAAGCCTTGGAATCATTTGGGGATTTTCTTACAAGTCAACAATGAATACTCCTTTTGGTAATAATAGCGATAAAGCTAATGTAGATTTATGAGGGTGAACGTGAGCAGAGCTAGAACTTATTATTATATAACAGGGCCAATCTCTGTATCATAGAACAACGCCCGTGGCTCCTCATCTTGCTTCGAGATCATGAAATCTTAAATCTTAGATTACATATAGCAGGTATACTGTGTGTTCCAAACCAATGCGACTTTCCACAAGCTCCACGCGTATTTAAAGTCCCACTAGGTCTTGGTGGTTAGTTAAACTATAGGTATAATTAATAAATAAAGAAAGGCTTTCTGCACATTTGGACACTTTGGACATTTTAGAGAGGGGGTACTCAAGACTTCCCCGGTCCGGAGCTAAACATCTTACTTCCCCTGCATTCATTCCGAGCTTTAAAGATGGAACGTGAGCTCGCTAATATTAATAATAATAACCCCGAATGTTTTACAACCTTAATCCCACAAAGGCTCAACACTTTATTTTCTTTCTCGTACATGAGCGAGGGAAAGAGCTTTAAGTACTTTATGTGAATTGTGATGCATAAAAAAATGATACTTGTTTCCTTTTGCAAAAAGAAAAAATGAGCAGCCACTCCCAAAAGTAGGTTACTTGATCGTTTCATAGTTTCAGTACTCCAAAAGGCTGGGATGATTCTGGTGCCCTAGACCCAACAAGGAGATCATATTCCTCCCTAAGTCTCTGACCTTTTCCCGACGAGGATGAACAAGGAGGTAAAAATGGGTGGGCTCTTGGTAGTTGAATACAAAATAGGTTTTGTATTGTCAGTGGGAAATGAGCTCTTGAATGAAAAGAACGGAGAGGGCCGTTGCTTTGAACATGGGTGGAGAGACGGTGGTAGGTAGGGATTCTGAATATTGTATTACTCCTTTTTTAACAATGATAGCTAAAAGAGGCCGTATGTGGACGGAGTAGATTCACCGAGATACTATACTGTACACAGAGGAGGTTGGTGGTGGAGGTAGTAAAATTGGATTTTTTATTACTAACGGTAGTGGCATTATTCTATTGTGTCTCTCCGGTTAAAAATGAAGTAATATTTAGATCAACCCATCATAAAAACCCATATTCTTTACAGATCCACTTCCCCCGTTGTAACTTTCACCTTAAAGAAAATAGAAAAGGGCATCAGCTTCTGTACAGGGTATAAAAATTTTCCCCCTTTTTTTTGCGACAAAAGAAATAACGAGGGCAATAACGGGGCTGTAGAAAAATTCCCCTTGCATATATTATCGTTTGATAAGCGTAAAAAGAATATTATATTCCTTTTTTGAAAGCACTTCTTTGAAATAGGACACCTACTTCCTATACACTCTGCCACACACATTTAGGTTTTAGATCAGTAGGAGACTCAATCTCTCTACCTTGTACGAGGAGAAAGCCTTCCATACCAACTATTGACTCCCAACTCAAGGTATTCCAATGTTACCCCCTTCTATGTAATATTTGCAAAGCCAAGTGACACTGCAAAAATATTATTTCATGCAAAAAAAAGTTTTTCCCCCAACTTCTTTTGTGGGAAATAATTTTACAATGGAGTTCATAATATCTACTCTTTTTTCCTATCGGTCTTTAGATTTTAGATTCTGGCAGAATTGTCCTAAGGGGGGCGGGGGAACTTTGCACATGCTACGGTAGGAATAAAATAGAGCTACTTCTCTGTGCAGATCAGATTAGATTAGATTACATAACGGGACAGGAGTCTTCCTTGAGACTCTGAACACTCTCAAAGTCTCAAGTCTGAACCTCGGGGAGATTTCCTTTTTTGCCCAATGGATGAGAATGATCTCTTTCTTGGATGGAGGGAATTCACATTCATAGGGTAATGGCCACCTCGATGAATTCCCCCTTCTTGAATGAATATGAATTTTAAATGAAACTATGCCATTCATAGCTAGAGCTTTTATTAGCTATATTAGAGTATGTACATTAGACCATAATCCCGTCCTTAGACCTTTTCCTTTATTTAACACCTCCATTCCCATCTCCATATACCTGATGGGAGTGAAGATGATTTTAGTTGCAGCCATGTAACGTCATATTATAGTCTCTACTATATCCTTTAGTTTGATGACTAGAGAGATGCGAGTTTCTGCAAGTTGGAAGATAGAGAGTCTACAAGTTGCACACAGTAAGGGGACAGTCGGTGATCATAGTGAGTCGTCCAGGACCTGACTGCCAACTTTTTAAAAGATCCACATCCTGGCAAGCCCCTTTTTCTTACAGATCGATTTCTCTTCGTATCTCAGTATCTCCATAGAGGAGCCGATTTCTTTGCGGAAGAGAATGGGAAGGGAAACTGAAACGGGGAGTAATTACTTTATAACGAGGTTTGGCTTTCCCAGGTTTTATGATTTGGGCAGGCTGAAGGAAAAGTCAACTTTCTCCCACCGATATTATACGCACAATCTTGACTTTTTAAAAAGTTAGGGCATAATGTAATAAAAGCCTGTCCTCAACCTTCCCTGGCCGCTCTTCCACTGCGTACTTCATTCTTCTTCATGGAGAACTGATACCCAGACCAATACTATTACGTAATACTGGTCTGACTAGTTTTTCCCACAGCAAGATCACTGAGACTATGAGACAGCTGTAGGTTCTACGATTCAGCCACCTCAAATCCTCGACTGAGGCGGTGGAAAACCACAGTAAATACATTCTATTACATTTAGCTCAGCCATCACTCCCGAGCATCCTAAGGTATTCTGCATTCAACTTTCGATCCCCAATGGGCCATTTGCAATCTTCTAATTCCATATTCCCCCAGAGTTCCATCCTCTGTTTTATTATGTAGCATTACTCCCAAGCATCAGAGACTAGAAAGGGAACTATTACTACACAAATAGTATGAAACCAGAGACAGAGACTTGTTTCTTGGCTCATGCTGAATATTGCTGACTATCCTCTCTCTCTCTCTCTCTTGTTGTGTGAGTAAACAAAAAAGGCAATAAGAAAATTCAAGCATGTAAAAAGCTAGAGAGAAGAATAGTAAAAAAAGAATAAGATGAAATGAATACACTGACTGACTTTTTCCAGTATGCCTTATAAGAGACGTATTAAAGAGATAGTGTGTATATAAAAGTATTCGTACTCTATGTGGGGAATAGGGCGAATTCCCCAAAACCAGTCTCCAGAAAACAGACACAATCCGAAAAGGAATATGTACTTTTTCGCATTGGAATAGATGGATTTTAGATTGCTTCCCTCGTTTCTGTCTGCATTTAAAATTTACAAGCACGTTTCATTCCCATCCCCAGACCGGTAGTTGGCTGTATAGCTGAATCTGGAGCTGGAGACAGTATAAACTTTATATACTCCAGAACCAAGCCTTCTTGCTTGTATAGTATTCCACTTTAGAAAATGTACTTCTCCAGCAAAGACTGATTCAATATTCTTATGAATATATATCCTGCTCTGCTTCTTTGTGTCAACCCGGGGAAGAAACTTGTGGGGTTATTGTAAAAAAAAAGAAGCATGTAACTTTTCTAAAGAGCTGTCCACAAATTTGGGCCTGTGGTAGGAAATGGAGGAGATTTGTAGTGGCTGGGGAACATAAGTCGATGAATACATTAGAATATTTTCAATGACTTATACATATCTCTATATATACATATAAATAGATGTATAGGAGTCATGATTCTTGGAATTTTTTCCTCCATGCCGGGGTATAATGTTGCAATCCGCAGTTGTGAGGGACTGAATTCGTATATTGTGTCTTAGATTGGTGGTGAAAGCATATGTATCCCTTACAGACAGATGTAGTGCAGTTGTAGTAGAGCAATGAAGGGAAAACATGTGTGTGCTGTCTTTTGATGTGGGCTTGGTTAAATTTGGTATGAGAGCTTTGAGAACCGCACCAGTCCCAACCACCACGTCTGACTAGGCATTAGTAGCTCGTAGACAGTGGAGAATACACATAGAGATAGAAATTCTACTGGGAATCCTTGGGTTTTATGCTGATTCTTCCCCAAAAGGGTTTTGGACTCTGGATTCCTGAATCCCAAAACCAGTCTAAAGGAATCTCCGCTACTCTTGGCTACATCATCCACCTCTGAATTCTCATGTATGAGGAGGAGGTGTTCATGATTTACATGGACAAGTCCTCCGAACTTTCTCTTCCATGTGTGCACCTAGGAAAAGAAGGAAGGCAGCTGTATTTCATACACAGGCATTTCCATGATGGCAAATAGAGTCGTAGGGAATATGGATGTCTCTGATGGAGTCCAAGTATGAAAGGGGCTAGCCTACCACCGACCCTGCTTCTTGATGTTCTCCCCGGAATTTATGAACCGTCCCTATCATCATCTCTTCTACAAGGTTGGGAAAGTGAATGGCGGAGGTAGGCAAAGTTGAGTCCCTCTTTGATAATAAATGTTCCAGAGGGAAGAATAAGAATTTATGTGGATTTGCAACATCTGTAACTTACGACGTCGTGATTCAACTCCGTTTCCATTAAAATATTATGTACTTAAGCCTACTAAATTCACAAGAGGAAGGCTAGACTGAGTTGCGTTCTACCAAGCAATACTTATATACACTCTGTTTTCCTATAAGGTCTCAATCTTGAGATCCTTGCAAGAACTTCAGTAACTCTTTCTTATTCAAACGGGGAGGAAATTATATTATTTCATGAGTAATCCCGACCTCCACACCAACTTGCTTTACACGGAAGAAGACTGGTAGAAGAGGTAGAATGCCGCTTCCTATAGCTCTATACTTCAATCTCAATTATGGATAACTGCAGTGTGCCAATTTAACTAATTACTATAACTACTGGCTATGTCTCCTCCCTTGGATTTGAGGGACGACGTGCTGGAGCTAAAGGCATAACACTTCACCTGATTTTTCCTCACGAAACTCTTCCTCTCGAGTATTTTTTGGCGTGAGTGGATCTCAGAAAACGTCTCATGTCTTTGGTATGCGCTATTGCAGGCTTTTTTGTATTGTGAAATGAATGATTCATTCCCTGTCAAGCTGACCTCCTGACCACTCAACCCGATTGCCATTCTTCCTACATGTATTTTTCCCTGTTTTAGAAAGAAACAAAAGACTTTCTTGTTCGACTTGGAATTGGGAATCGGAGAATAGATATGCACAATGCCGATTGCTATAGCAATGGCCTCAAATGACAAGAGTGACACGAAATGCCACTATCCAACCCTGAATGCGAGTATGGGTATGGATATCTTTTATTCCTCGTGATGATAGTAGTGAGGAAATTATACTATCTGACTGACTCCATTGCGAAATAGAGTCAGATAATGCAATCGAACAGAATGTAGAACTGCAATGCTTCCTTTATGCAATAATTTTTCCTAAAGAAATAATTCAATTATGGGGATAAAAATCTAATGGGGGATATTTATTGGTTCTTGACTTAATCGGAGTCAGAGAAGCCAAAGTTTGAATTACAAAGTAGAGTACTCGTATTATGTAGCTATTTAGATTGCCTAGAAACGTTTTATCGTTTTAGCTCGTTCGTTAGGGCTTATAGGATCACCGTTGTCTGTCCTCAATTGTTGTGGGTGTGGTATTTTCATTTGTTGTGATCGTAGTGTCCTGAATTGTTGTGAGTGTGGTATCCTCAATTGTTGTGGAAGTTGTATCCACAACTATCGTAGTAGTTGTATCCGTTATTGCTGTTGTTGTTGGAGATGTAATCTTTGGCTCTTCAGTCCGAAAAAAAATTTTGTCCACAATTGTAAACTTTTCTATTCCTGAAGATTCGGGAATAATGCGTATATTCTGCAATGAAAAATATTGCTAGTGTTATTCAAACGCGACATATTCTGAATTGAAATTCTTGACAACATATAATGAAATTATCTGTAGCGTTATTTACTTTACCTCGATCTTGTCATAATTCGGCAATGTTGTTAGGTCAAACGTTATTGGCGTCCAACCGTTTCCTACAAACGGTATAATGTTCCCACCAGGATTTATTTCAATTTTTATTACCGAGTCACCTTTGAAATATGCAAGGATCGATATGAAAGAAGCTACAACAAGAGAACCTGTATTTGGTTTCAAATATTTAAAAAAGCATTCAGATGGAACATTGCACTGACTCCAAAATCCTACGCTACCGTTTCGCTCATCCAAAGGAATTGCTGGCGCACCATAACAAGGAAAATCGTCCGATTCACGGTATCCAGTTGGGCAGTTTTGTGTAATAGGAAGCTTAAAATCGTATTTCGTATCAATAAAAATCTCATCTGAGGCTACTCTCCTATTTAAGTTTACGGAAATTATAAAAAATAAGAAAAATTGTCGGCCTTGAATTGGCAAAGAGTTAATTGACTTAGCCATTATTTAATTATAGCTCTAAAACTATTGCTTGATCCTAAAATATAAATTCACGAGCCTATATATACTAAAACACATTTCAGCCTTTCTTCGAACAGGTAATCAATCAGATATTGTGTGATTGGGAATTAATTGCGGCAACCAAAAGTTTGGCTCTTTGTAAAACACTCCATTTGCTGATATTGTACATGCTTTATCTTGTTGTTTAAATACAATTACAAGAAATTTATTTTATAGTGAATGGCGATCAACAATAATTTAGTATATACTCGTATTGTGTAGAGATTCTACCATTCCACATTCCAAAATCGGATTTCAGCGAATACTGAATAAAAATCACAAAGATCATTCCATGATTGCATACCTGTGTATATATGCTTGTCAAATTGCTTATATATTGTCGATATATGTAAACAATTTAAATTAATTTTTATTTGCGGTGTTTTACAAGTTTGTTTAACCTTATCGGTGGTGGACTGTGCAACTGTCATTTTAAAGTTAAAAATATTTTTAATAAATACGGTTGTAACTTAATTTCATTTCATTCTTTCCAATAACATTTTATCATTCTGTTTTTCTATGATTTGTCCCAGAAACTTTTTACATGTTTTGTGACACATGCTATTCCCTTCTGCACTGGGACAGAAAATCAGTACTGAACTTTGAAATTTGAACTTTGCTTTTATTGTCTTTTCGATTTCAAAACACTATTATAATTAAGTACTGGGTGAATATGTCCCTGAGGTAATTTTACTGGTAACTTTGTACCTATAAATTATTTAACAGGGGTAAAGTAATGCCGATATCTAAATGTTCATTTGATGAACTAGACGCAATATGTTTCTAATCTTAATGTTTTGAACTTGCCGATTAAATAATTTAAGTCCTTTTATTTCTGGCATGCGTTCAATATTTGCGACACACCAATATTTACGGAAAGATTTTCTAACCCAATTTATGTTCAGTGTGGCTACTGGCTAGTTTACAATATTTAAATTATACATATTCGAAAGAAATTACCGTTAAAGAATTATTATTATTTCCTAGTTGCATCTTTAGGGGAACAAAATAATCTACCGCCATACTGGTTTTACAAACATATTAACCGATATTACACACCAATATTAACCGATATATTTATATTACATGAATCAGTGCTATTCAAAAATCAATGCTTTCAGTTTTTTACTATTCAACTGTTTTTCTTCGGATAAAAAATTCA
This sequence comes from Agrenia bidenticulata, assembly GCA_034694785.1. Taxonomy (NCBI): domain Eukaryota; kingdom Metazoa; phylum Arthropoda; class Collembola; order Entomobryomorpha; family Isotomidae; genus Agrenia; species Agrenia bidenticulata. Next base: position 19,058 of record JAQFYM010000158.1, on the reverse strand, counting down.
AGAAAGGGTGAAAAATTTACTAGCATTTATAAGTCAAGGGCATAAAATAATACACTTAATAAATGCTGATATTCATGTACGTCTGTCATCTGTATCACGATTCAATTTTTTAAGCAAAACTTGAACAAGTTGCACAATACATAACTATCTCTAAAATCTGCATAATCTATCTTCAGTTTCATTGAAAATTTTAAACTAAATGTAGACATGGGGATCTGTAATAACTATGTTCCTAAATCGTGTATTTGGGTGTAATAAACTTGGTGAGGACGGATTCAATAAATTTACACAACCTTCGGACTTTTACAGAAACCCCATTCAGAGAGATAAGAATTTTTGTGAAATGTGACGAGGTGAGTATGTCAATATAATGTCATCTATCCATCGGTAGATATCGAATAAGAAATTAATTTTGGACATTCTCAGCACCACAGAAACAAGATTGTCGTCAAAAATCATAACTGGTTCCGCATGCATAGATATTGTAAATACAGCGGTCAAAACAATCAGAAAAATCTATTTTGTCAATAAAACTAACTAATGCGGCATTCTTTGAAGTTAAAAAAAAGGGATCGACATTTTAAAAAACATGAATGCAAATATTGCACCAAGATATTATAGGACTCTGCTAAAACCCGCAAATGAATCCAAAAGATTTAATGCTTTTTAGCCCGTTCGTTAGGGCTTATAGGATCACCGTTGTCTGTCTGTCTGTCTGTCCGTCCGTCCGTCTGTCCGTCTGTCTGTCCGTCCGTCCGTCTGTCCGTCCGTCCGTCCGTCTTACTGATAACTCACGAAAGAGTTAACCTAGAGTCACCAAATTTTGCACGCTGGTTTGTTGGGCTAAAGTAGGATTTAAGTTCGAAGATGGGCTACATCGGTCAAAATATTGACTCGTGGGGGTCAAATGACCGTAGTGGGTTTGTGATAACAGGTTTAAAGCAACAAAACTTTGCAAACTGGTAGTTCGGATAATATATTGTGCATTAGTCAAATATGGAATTCATAAACCCAATAAATTACTCGTGGGGGTCAATCATAGGGGGTTTTTTAACTTGCATTCCTAAAGTTCTAAAATTTTGTATGCATATACCTGATTCCACGACAAAAAGTACTACGACATACTACCCGTGGGGGTCAAGGGGTTTTCTAAAAATGAACTTCTAGTCCTAAAATTTGGTATGCAAGTTCCTGATAGCAAAATATATGGTACTATTACAGGATTTTTTTCAATCCATAAATGACCAACGAGGGTCAATTATAAAGGGTTTTATCAAAATAAATCTACAGCTCTAAGATTTGGGTACCAGATTGCAATATAAAACGTACTGTGACTGTCTGTAAAATCTCTGTCGAAGAAATGAGTCGTGGGTTTTTTTTTTAAATCCCCAAATTCACAGACTTCATCTTTGAATGAACGTAATGGTTAATTTCGAGTACGAATCGATTGCGCTTAAAGGGTGACCAGTGGGGGCTGACCGTAGGGTGCTCACTATAAAGCCACAGAATAGCCATGCTCCTTTACGGTAGAGAGAATGATCGACTCGTATGCCTCAATAGTAAAAATTTGCTATAGGGAAATTTTACTTGTACATCCACCCTCCAACCAGCACACCAAAAACTTTACTACAGATTAGCATGGCTTTTCTGTGGTTGCGGGAAAATTATTATTCAGCTAGCACCCTGGAAGGTGCTCGAGCTTTAGTATTGAGGCATACGAGTCGATCATTCTCTCTACCCTAAAGGAGCATGGCTATTCTGTGTATAAAATCGACTTAAAATCATGAAAAAAATCTTTTGGACAGCTAAACATGAAAAGTTTTTTAAATAATGGACAAATTTGACTACTGGGGGTGGAGGGGGGGTTAATGCGTGAGGTCGAAACAGGGGGGTTTCTTTGACGTAGCAAATTAGATTACATAGTACCATGGGGTGTTAAGAGGGGTTTAAAAACTGGAGGGATATTATCAGAATTTTTCTACAAACGAACGGGCCTTTCGTAGCTGCTTGGAGTAGGTTTTTATAAGTAGAGTAGTAGGTTTATAAGCTGCTCTCATGCTATCATGCTATATCGATCTAAAATACCCTTATTTCATTACAAAAAAGTGTAGTCACTTTGTAACCTGCCCACGTGGTAGTACTACATACATTGAAGCTGCATTCGTAATCAAAGACGGCCTATACAAAACAGTGTATAGGCAACCAAGAGTACATAGTCTATTAAAATATTCAAGTCCTGAAGGACCCCTTGTTAAAAAATGGTGATAGCCTACCGACAGATTGAAACATTATAAAGCCGGGGAACGATTGCATTATTAACTGTGAGTTTAAAAGCACAAGAGACTAGTCAGAGTCAGGTAAACACTTATGCATGTAATCTAAATTCGGTTTATCCACTTAAGCCTTATATTAATCCACAGAATCCACTAGTCCTCGTTTCCGTCCAGAAGTCAAAGCTTTATCCAGTTTAGACTCTCATTACGTATTTTGAAGGACCTCATAGTTTCCAATTGCGAGGTAATTATCCGAATCCTTCACATTTGATTTTACACTTCAGTGACTAAGTTGACTACTCATTTGTTAGACCGGGTAACTTCAGTCAGGGTATCATTCAAAATCCATACTTTGGTTGGAGAATTTTGCTTTTCTCGTATTACATTTATCTACACACGGTGTACGTGTGCCTATATATACGGAGCATTGTGTATTTATAAACATGCAGAGAGGAAATTCGTGTATACCAACTGGATATATTATGTCGACACTCGAAAATCCTGGGTGGGTAAAACCACAAAAACCGAGGCTAAGGTTATCAAAAGGAAATGGAATTGGATTTCTATTTCATTAAATCAGGTTTCAGAGTATTCATTGCTTAGGAGCGATGAGGTTGAATGCTAAAGTTGCTCTGCAATTTATCCTAAACTGGTCAAGGGTTTTACTCACTAATGTACAAACATTTCTGGTCCTTTTGGTCAAAATACAAAATATGTACTCAGGGTTCATGTTAACCTTTCCACTTTTATTTGATTTCGATACAATCACCTTTTACAGCTTTTTTACATGTGAGGCCATCCAGTTTGTTTCCTCACCACCCATGGATATCCTATTTAGCCATCATGTAGGATTACTAGGATTAGGATATTACGCTACCAGACTCGTTTGAAACAACAAATAGCCTATCCGATAGGCCCTATCGGATAACATAGATTTCATTTGTCAGCTGAGATTAATAAAGGTTGACAGATTATGTTTATATAATCTGAAATAAATTAGACAGCTTGGACTTGTGGGATTTATTTCCACTCACTGCCTTCTGATTTGATTTGATGTAAGAAGGGTCGCAAAGATCTCTACCAGATTATAAGAATGAATATTTCGTGTAGACATTGGCGGTCTATGCTAATAAAGGAAATAAAACCCATAAACCCAGCCGATTGTTTTAAAGTATCCCCGGGCTTTAGAGACTGGTTAACTTTTCTCTGTAGCTTTAGTAGACAGTATGCAAAACAAGTTTCTTGGAAGAATAACAGAATTAGAGGGTTAAAATTCACCCGAAAACTGACTTTCATGAAAGTCATACGAATAAAGTTTTTAAGGGCCGATTATTGGAAATATAAATTCTAGCAATGTGTGTTAAATAATTAATTATTCTCTTCATAAGGCTCAATCAGAGCCCATTAGGTAGCTAATTAGATTGTAGTTTGTGGATCATTAGTTATTAGTTTTAATTCAGACCGTGCTCTCAAAAGTGCTGAGATAATCAAACTTGGAAGAACTGAATTGGCAAACCCGGAATTCTTGTGCCCCGACTTCTCACCATTTTAGACGCTCATGCAAGCTTGACACTGAAACACTGCTATTAGTTATTAATTACTTAACATAATTTCTATGTTACAAATTTTCTAGAATTATTAAAAACATACATGAAAGCGTTCTTGGACTTGTGCTCCACTTTATTAGTTAATTAGTCAGAGTGTTTTGAACTGCGTCGTGCTCGGGTTATCGTCATTAGGTTTATTTGTAATTTTTGAGTGAATAAAATGTGATCTTCAAAGAGGCTTTGCAAAACTTTAGGCTCCACTATGTTGATCTTCTTTCTCTTTAAACTCGGTTATATAAATCCATACACGCATTTGCTTACTATATAGATCTAGTGTAGAAAAAGGCTGTTGTGAAAAGATACAGTCTTTGTATTTCATTTGTAATAATAAATAACACTTATTAATGACTCCAACTTCTTTCGATTAAACATAAAGTACTAGCTCTACTTTTAGCGTCCACGTTTTAAAATTCGACTGGTGAAACGCTTGCTATTTGTAGTTCCCCTGAGACTGTAAAGTTTAGAAGTCTTTTGAAACCATACTGTTTCGGTGGTTTAATGGGGTTTTTAAAATTGGATGCGCATTATATGCAGAAGCATAAAATTTTGTTTTGTTATTGGATTAGTTAAACAAAATAACCAAGTTACATTCAAGTTTAGGCCAACTGAGAGTAAACAGTTTTATATTAATTTCTTGAAACAGTTTCACCATCATATTTTACTACACGATAAGTAAAATGGCCTATTCCTGTTAATTTACACTTTTGCCAAAATTCAGTGGAGAAAAGTAGAAACTAAAATCCAGTTTCTTTCACACCAGTAGTTCATCCCATGGTTTCCCCTTTAATTTCATAATGTATTGACAGCTGAAGAATGAAAGAAGCTGTCAGAAAACTTTTCAAAATTCTACCGAAATAAGTGTACATGGGAATGTCTTGATTAAAAACTAATTATAGACTTTGACAACTTCAAACAGTCACTACTAGAGGTACATAAATCACAAACATTTCTAATAAGCAGCTTTCCCATTTCCAGCAACCAGTCACAGTTCAAAGCTAAACGCCTTATTTGAGCTAGTTTTTCCAAAGACAAGTACAATAGTGTTACGACATGGAAATTGATTGCTTGCCCGTCTCAGGCAATCTACAATTCCTTATAACATTCCAAAAGTGCATACCTACCTCCCGATGAAATTAAAGCGGATTTTGATTTTTGAAACTTATGACCTTCCTATGTAAATAAAGCTATAATCAGTAGATAATCTATACTGAAAAATTGTCATGGCCCTCATTATATTCTCTAGTATCCATTGTCATGCATGAATTCGCTCAAACCTTACAACCGTGTCGATGTAATGGCCAAATCCTAATATGCTCATAATAAACTCTACGGTTAGAAAATGTAATGCAGCACAGTGTAATCATCCAAGTCTATCATTCTCCGGAACCCAAAAAAACACGCTGAAACAGCCTGTCCACAACATCAGGAAGAAATACCAAAACATTATAGTTCCCCAGAGGTAAGCTTTAAGCCTGGAATTTGTTTCTAGAAGTAAACCGGACATTTAGGTATCCATATCTAAAACCAACGACTTGTCCACATTACATGCAAGTTCTATGAACTCCCGTAGGCCCCAAGGCACCTGAGTTTATTCATTCATACTACTGCATAAATGGACTAGGGCTTGATTCTATTACGAAATAGATGGCTTCTCTCTTTTGAAAAGAAGTAGGCACAAAAGGATGTGCAAATCCTTTAACAAGTTCGGAAGACTAGGGCAGATTGGGAGCTGAATAGAATCTATTTGGGACTAAGCACGGAATTGTGCGCTATATGGACGTGGGAGCAGTAGTGGAAACTTTTGTTGAATCCCTCTAGTGTACTACATATATGTATATATTATTATTATTGTCACATTGTTATACACAGCTCAGTTGGTAGAGGATTCTAAAAACTAGAGTCAATAAATAGAATCTGTTCTCAGAGATGTGCAAAGGAGGAGAATTATAAACTGAATTTCACGCACTGCGGGTAAACAAAATCCACAGAGGATTGTGGAACAGTTCCATTTCCAGTGATACAAGCTGTAAAAGGTTTCATTGTACACATGAAGAGTATCCATCCGATTCCCGTGTAAATGAGATCCGCTCATTATATTTTAAACGGTGACTCCGAACTTTGGAGTCCGATCCGAAGGATAGGATCTGATTTATTTTTGTGGTCGGGTTAGATAATACGCTTCGACGTGTGTACGTATCCGTGTCTTTCTCTTTGATTCAGTTACATTGAATGGTAACACGTAGGGTAGAAATTATTTGTGGAAATTAATATCATTAAAGTCCATCAAGGAGGGACATGAGATTGAATCGGTATTCGGTAGTAATCAATAACATGTCGTGATTATGCTGAGAGACCTCGATTCTAGATGACTGAGCATAGTTTGGCTGACAGACAAGTTTCAAACTCTCAAGATTAGATTATGAAAGTCCAGGAATTTATTTTCTTATTTTTTATCTTCTGTAGTAGAATGGGAAGGTAAATTTTTGCCATTACTTTTTGTTTGCTTCTAGGTAAAACAAATAAGAGAGATGTGGCCCACAAGCCCTGCGTGCGTATTACCAATTGTAAGGAAATAAATAGAAAATGTCGTTGGAATACAAAGTCTTTTGAAGTATGAGAGGAGATGGTCAGTGTCAGAAACACTGACGGATACATGAGATCCGTTCTGAATATGAAACTGAATATTCCCCAGAAAACTAAACTCTTGAGTTATTTCCCCTTGGCAAAGGGGAAGGATGGTCTTGAAGACTTGTCTTAGAACGGGATAGACTTGCCCACCGGACCTTGAAAAAGGAGGTCGCTTAAACGAGCTTGCAGAGGGATCATCTTTCAGACAAATGTCGACTTATTTCCTTGGGGAAATGTTTCCATTTAAACTTTATGTGTAGGAGAGGATTAATCATAAAGATAAGTTTTCTACCATATACCAGCTTTCCCGTTTTTTACTCAAGTGGCTCAAATTATCTTTAAAACTCCTTTCGATATGCATTCATATCCAGACTAACGGAGTGGGGAGCTCATCTGAGTGGTCTTAGAATTAATACTTGAAGCTGTTTTCCAAAAGTACGATTTTCTCTTTCTATAAACAGCCCAAAGCAGTTCAAGTAAAAGTACCGAAGAGTGAAAGCGGCTTCATCTGTTACGGTTGGCTTTTAAAGACGAATTCTGAAAATAGCTCTCAGTCGGCAGTCTTACTTATACATAATCATAAACCATAAATGTAGCTAATTAGTTAGAATTTCATGAACCTTGAATCTACTGTGGCCATTCCAAGAGTAATTCAAACATGAAAGGTAAATGGATCTTTTCTCTCACACAATAATTCACCGAAACTGCATCAAAACTAATATACTTCCCAGATCTCAACTAATCCCAAAAGACGAGCGAGGTCACTAGGTATATATTTTTAAAAGCTTCTCATTCCTTAACATGAAAGGGGCCTATATATCTCTAAACGAAGGAATTTGTTGACAGGTTGGAGCTGGTAGTGAAATATTTGATTTATTAATTCCATCTGGCTTTAAGGTGGGCCAGGGCATTACATGACAGGACATGAGAATCGGAAAAAAGTACTGAAATTCTACTAAAGTGGGTTAGTGGTGCCTAAATTTTTCAGTCACGGCATGAGTGATCGAAGGCAATTGAATTCATGAGAGGTTTTATTGCCAGTATAGCACCTCCCTATGACAATAGAGAGCCTTTATCTCCCCCAAATGTCCAAATCCAAACTCAGCCAGAAGAATAGTGAATGCGTCTAATATTATACGAAAGGGGGTAATACGCATTCATCGGCCTATACTATTCTTAGAAAAGGGAAAAAGGATTCAATCCACACGGCATTTTAGAAAAACATACGATCGAAGGGAGGAAATAAATCAACGTTAAACATTCCCCAAGGGCCATCCCCTCAAAATCTCTCCCGTTCGTGTATTGCATTTATATACGATTTTTTGACCATTTTTCACCCAGATTTTAGAGCCACGGGAAGGCCAGCATTTGTTAAAATGGGAACATCCATGTAGTAATCCATTGTTACCCACACAACCCTAGCAGACAGTTTAAGACCCGCTGGGGTCGAAAGGGTTGGATGTGAAGAGCTAATGGGTATTTAAGGCTATGAATTCTAATCTATGCTCGATCCCTCCGAGTATCAACATCAGCACTTGACTTTTCAAGAGACAAAAAAAATATCCTATTCTATTCCATTTTTTTCTCCTTGTGGTTTGGTTAGATGAGAGTCGTGAGGGTGTGTGGGATTATATAGTGTATATAGTCAATTTCCACACTACTGCTAGAAGTGTTACACACTTCTTATTTCCTTTGAATTGAGAGCAGTTAGTTTGGGCAATTTTTCTTCGGGGAAGTACCCATACTACGCGGTTACCCGGTGCCCAAATGCTATATAGATCTGGAGATGCGAATCATGCCAGGTTGCTTCTGCGGTTTTGCTCTACAGCTCCAGGTTCTGTCAGAATTATATCTCAGATGGGGAATCGGGATAACAATTCATAACCTTCTGCTCCTGAGAATCTGACTTTCTTTGTGTGAGCGGTTCAATATCAACCTTTGACTCGTATCTATCGGTGTGAACAGGTTCGAATGGACAGGTTTGAATGGCAGAAAAGCTTGTGAGAATTTATCTTTGCACTTTAGCACTTGGGTTGTATACAGCGTTTCTGGAATTAGGTTTGTTGTTGATGCATTGTGCTCCTGTGGCCCTGCAGTTTATTTATCTCATTATTCAAGCACATATCATTTACAAGGCAAACAGAACATGATCATGATGGGTTATAACTTATCCTCCTCTGTGTACATCAGTGTAGAATGCAGACTTGCTAAGTTTCAGATCCTCTTGCATCTGCTACACTCTTCCCCAATAATGTTAATTAGGTTTTATTTCGGATGAATTTCCATGCTCCAATGGCTTTGATACTTATCGACGATTTGAGCATGAGGGAGGGTTTATTTTTTCCCAAAGTTTTGATTTCCTTCAGTTACTTGATTGTCAGTCAATTCCCGGGAGAAATGTGTAAGCTCTACGGCTCCTGCTACTGCCATGAGTGAGGGGCGCGGATTTTTCAGAGCCGCTACACTCATAATAACCATGCAATGCTGTTATCATTACTTACATTATTATGTCCGTTTCTATAATACTGTGGAAGATACTGTGCATTATGATTATGATGAGTCAGCACGTAGGATGAGTAAATATCAAGCCTTTCCTCATGCCCCCGATTTATTTTGTTGTGTGTCTAGTTATATTTACGTATTTCATTAGGGGCAGTAGTGCATAAGCCTTCTTCCCGTCAATGGGTCTATCCTCCGAAAAGGGAGAAAATGTCTAAGCGGATAAAATTCATTCTGTACTCATCATCAACTTTAGACAAGATATGAGTTGAAGGGAAAGTCAAAGGCCTTTTTGTTCCTTGTGTTTTGGGCTTGAGGGGAGTGGGGATTTATTTATGCTCGACACGAGGCTGCTAAATGGCCATATCTAGTGCATAACAATGACTGCCGAGCATGGGTGAGTGGAGGATGTAAAGCTCTATTGGTATTGGAAATCCTGCGACTAGGGGCTATAAGTAGATGGAAAGCTTTATAAAATCCAGCCCGAGAATTCGGACCCGGAAATCTCAGATTCCATGAGATCTAAAGGCATCGTCAGCAGGGTAGAAAATTTCTTAGAAATAGAAAGACACCACATACTCTATTCACACTAGGAACACGGAGTTTCTTTTAGTATTAATGGGTAGCTAGGATATTCATTGGGGCTCTTTTACATTGAAAATTGGAACCCATATAGGAAAGCCATGTCGTTTGCAAACTGAGACTAATCTCGTCGTCTCATCACTGACTTTTAAAGTCGTGCCATATAGCCGAGCAATTTGATCCGAATCTGCATAGATATTTGGAAGAGCTCTCTGGAGTGTTTGGATGCGGAAAGCCGACCACTAGATTTTCGCAAATCATGATGGTAATATAAGGATTATACATAATAGCCTCCTCATCCTGTATTTAAACTCAGAGGGAGCAAGAAAGGAGGGAGAGCATTAGCGGAGATAATGCAAATTGAATTAGGCTGGAATAAAGTGCTGGGATTAAATCTGAATTTATCTTGGTTAAGCATTCACAAAGGGAGATGAGGACGAGCATTTATGTAGAGGTTGAAGGTTGTATATACATTTATTGTAGGCTAGGATATGGGTAGGTAGTGAGGGTACTTAGAATTCATGTACAGCCCGTTTACCGGGTACTTATACATCCTCTTCGGGCTAATTCACTTTCAAAAGGGTGACTGACTTTGTTAGCTAGAATCAATAGATAGTTTGCTAAATATCTAAAGAGATGCTAGGGATGTTTGAGATACTTGAAAATTATGAATTATTTGCCAAGGGTTGAAGAAAGATATTAAACAAATGGTCATATATTGAGAAAGGGAGACTTTCTCGACAGGACTATATAGTAAACGATAAACGGGTGGCTTTGTCCTCTGTGACAGTATTCGCATCCCGAGGTATGCCCTCCAAATTTGATATAATTGATACCAACTGACACTTGGTCTTGAATGGGATCATTGAGTCGGAAATTAAATCTCTGGTCGTAGGGTTACACACAGTCTTAGCAGCGTGGGTTGAGAGACAAGGATAATAAAGCACCCAATCTGTACTAAAAGAGGTAATGAAGCTAATTAAGTATAATCAACGAGATCCATCTTAATAGAGTTGGCGTGGGTTGGGATCGATTGAATGCTAATAAGGACTTAAGTATAATTTTACTCTTGATAGGATTTTAGAAAAACGGTAGTAGCCAACAAAGCAAAGTGGTGGACATGTTGGCTAACGCAGGAGAAAACAAAAACAGTCCGCATAAGTAATAAGCTTGTGGATATTTATGATCTGTGAGGGTGCCAAGAGCGGAAACTCGTCGAAAAAACAAACGGAGGGTTCTTTTTACCAAATGGAAATAAATGGGCTCGTAGATGGGACCAAGTTTCCACAACTTTCTCGGAATCCTTGACATAACTCATTATTAATGGAGCTGTTAGTTGATTTTTTGCTGAGGCCGAATGAGTTACTGATGACATTTCAATAGTATGTGTGAATAGACGAGGGGTTTTTTGGCGCGATTCATTCATAGAAATAATTTTTTTTAACGGAGCGTTTAACGGGTTTTCAATGATGTAGTCGGGTATGGGAATTAAGTGCTCAGGTTCAAGGGTTTTTATACTTTTGCTATAAGGTATGAGAGAGGACGGAGAATAAGAGAGAAATTTATCGCCGCTTTTTCTAATTAAAATCATTATAGATTTAACATTCCTGGGCTGTATTTCTCAGTTCCATTAGCAAAATATTTGCAGGGTGGTCGGGTTGGCTAAATCAATTAGGTGTGTATAGCTGTAGCGTTTAGAATAAATAAATGTTACAACTTTTGTTTATCTTAAAAGGGGGAGTTTAGCAATCTGCCCGTGTCTTCGTGCTTATCCATCCATAAGCAACTTTTCTCCCTTGTTATTTTCTTTTCTCCCAATACTCCTGAATACTAAACCATTCTTAGAAATGACCCTTGGGGGAATGTTTTCTTTCCTCTTTCTTTTAGTTTATTTATTCTAGGAGAGGAATTAGAAGAGCTCAGAGCTAATCCGAGAACACCATCAACTTTCACCAGAACGGCAAAAATTCCTTCCCTCCTATTTAAGTAAACGGACGGTCTGTTCAGATATCCACGCACGAGTATTTTCAGTTTCAGACAAGAGAGAGACATGAGCATGGGTTCATTTAAGCAATCCTGTTATGCTTCGCTGTGCGTGAATTCGGCCAAATCTAACTCCTTCACAGATGCACAATTCCTGAGTGCCGTCTTTCTGCACACTATTCCAAAATCCATGGCTCCGAATTTTGCAATCCTTGTGCCTCCCACGGCGGATAACTGGTAAGTTCAAGCCCGACGAGACTTGAAAAGAAATGCACCCAAAGCTTCAAGGGCTTTAGAAATTTTGAAGGAAATAAATCACTTTTGGCTCCTCTGATTTGTCTTCTTCTCATTTTCAATTTGAAAAATAATTTTACATTCCAAGAAATTAATCCAACCATTTTCCATCCCATCAATAGGAGAAATAGCAATCTCTGATTCTTCAACTATCTGTTGTGGACTTATCCTCCCAGCAAAATCTCAAGTTTATACAATTTTTAACCAAGTCTCGCCCGTGCCGAATATTTGTAGCACTAATAAAAACTGAAGTTGCTTTGCCATTATAATATAATTTGTGCATCCTGATGGTTTGATAAGAGGGCCTCGCATTTCGTAAATCCTCCATGAACAAAGCATGAGGATGAGAGCTTGTAGAATGCAGATCTACTCGAAAGAAAAGATGATGGGTCTCTGGTATGGAAAGCCGCGCTGCATGTTCTCTCAATCTTCTCCTTCTCATCAGACAGAGTTGGTCTAATAAGGGGGGAGTGAAAGTAAAAGGATAAAAGAATTTCTGTGCACAGGCGAAGCTTGAGGGAAATCATTAATTAAAGAAATTGCGTACTTTGAGTTCTTTAACAAAGGGGAGTTGTGAATATTTCAAAAGATACTCGCTCCACTCAACCCATGTCTCATACATTCAGTTTTTTTTAGTTTAAATAAAATTCATGTGTGGCTTTATTTTCGCTACGATTTTTCCCATCCGGTATACTCAACATTTGTGGACTCAAGAGATGTGGCATGAACAAATTTTTTTGAGCAAACTTTTCCACTCAGCTTCTCAGGTACAGATCCTTTTCAAATATGAACTTTTGAGGTCTGCATGTCGGTTAGGTCTTTGTGTTTTTTTTTCACCTACGGATACTCGTACTCGTAGTATCTGATAGTATAAACTTCCCTGTCTCAGTCCACTCTAGATTGATTGAGATTGGCAGATGAAGAGGAAACTATAATTACTCCGCAATCCTATAGTACACTCGTAGGTAAGTAGATTTTTAATTTGTATCGGGTCTGAGGTTGAAGGATGATCTCAAACCTGATGGATGACTAGAAAGTTGGATTTCGGCTTTTGCAGATTTCTTGCTTTTGAATTACCAAGTCGAGTTACTGTTTACAATGTTGCTGGAGATGGTACAATATTTATGGAGTGGGATTGTAGGATGCCTTTGGATGTCCAGAGGCTATTTTCATTATTTTGGTGTGGTGTAATTGTACCAAGGAATTCAGAAAACTTTTTTGGAATTTATGCTTGCAGTTTTGAATTAGAGAATTATATTAGATTAGTTTAGTTGTTGCCAATTGAAAAAAAAACAAAAGTCAAAGTTCAAGAGGCACCAACTAGGATGAGTGTGAAAATGTCCTTAGCTCTCTAGATGAGAGAATTTGCAAACTCTGCAAAAAATAAAATAATGACTTGTTCTAACCTTCTAACGTAGTAAGTCTACCAACTCGTACCATCGTTATCTCAGGATTAAAATTTATTTTTCAAGTGGTTTGGTTATCATTCCATCCTACTAATAACTTCATCTAAAAGTAGAGCTGTATTGAGGTCCACCCTCCTGTGCCCCAGTACCAATATAATTACAAGTTGATACAGGGATTTCGTAACCACCACCCCTAACTATGTTATAAGGTAGTAGAGTATGAAAAAACTAGAAACAGTCTCAAAACTCTATTGTGGGTGTAGATATAATATTTGGTAACCCAAGAGGAATGAACTAGCGTAGATACATACAAATCTCTTCCATGGGCTCATGATAACTTTTGGCTCAGACTGGAAATAATTAATCCAACTCTAACTCTTCCCTTTTGTACAGAAGGATCATTTAATCACCTCTTATAAATGGCATAAACTCAAACATATTCCCGAGGATGTTGTAATAGTCCTTAGATACAAGGCTGTCCCCCCTATAGACTCTCTGCACTACTGTGGTTGAAGGTTGGGCTTGTGATTCTGGATTCTTGATTGCAAAATCCAAATCTGGTGCATAATACATTACCTTTGAAAGTACCCCGGGATCGTAAGGACAAAATGTTGTGTGTGATACTCCTTCCTCTTATATTGCAAAGTGGTGTGGACTACTCTTTTGTCCGAAACTTAGTCCTAGTTAGGTGAAGGGAGAAGTAAAGTGAGAGAAAGCAGAAAGTCATCCAAGCCCAAGAAGTCATTTAGTTATGTGCATAGTCAACATTTGTTACTTCCAAACATTTGCGACTCTGCCATGCCTTCCTTGACGTCTCCTATCTTCCTTCCTGCTTCCTCCCTAAGTTATGTTTATGTAATTCCGTGCATTGTATGATATACTCATTCCTGCACAATTTCTACAAATTCACTTCTAGATTCTCTATACATTCTAGCCATTGAAACTTTACCCTGCCAAGAGAGGCAAGAGAGAGCCAAGAGGGCTGGAAGTCTGGAAGGGATGGTTGTGTTGGATGGCTGGATGGCAGATCTCAGTTTTAACTACACCCTATCTCCACCAATTCCCTCATGCTATGAACTATCGTACATTGTTTTGTATAGTTGTCGTAAATACAGGCAAAGTTTAATTACTCTCTCAATTCACCCGGTTTGATTCCCATGCTGAGTTCTCCTGGAGACTTCTGGAGAAATGGTGGTGGCTTTATGGAAGAGGTTTTGGGTTTTGGAGACGACGGATATCGATTCGTGGGTAGCTGGGCGGGGATGGCGCTAATGTGACAAATTGTGGTATAGGCTGAGGCTTCTACCTAATCCCTGTAATACAACTCAGGTCAAATGAGCACACATGGGAGTGTTTACTCAAGCCGAATTTCCAACCTTTGAATTTTCACTTATTTACTCTATGTAAGCGTTTATGCATTTGACTAGCATACATATTTCACAATAGGTCTGAATAGGTATTCCACCCAGGCTCATAGGCTGACTAATGCTTGAATGCTAAATAAATCATTAAACCCTACCACTCACTAGTCACTAGAGCTAGACTGTCTTCATATGAATACAGAAATTTAATTCCAGCTGCGGTTGCAAGATGTCGAATTGATCGGGAGTGCAACTGTTCGAGTTCCTTTTCTGATACGGTTCTTTCAAAGCGGTTGAATTATTGGACGGGTTTTTCGAAATGTTACTGCAATACCGGAGCAATAGCTTTAGAGTTTTAGTCAGAATACTATCTGGAAGGTTAGTTAGGTTTCTTTGAACCTCTCCTGCCGTTTAGTGCGTGTACATGAGACGCCAAATATCTCAGTCATCCTCATTTCAAGCCACTATATTTATAATTTAAAATTTAAGCATGCTCTACTTCCACTCAAAGGGGGTAATTAGTGCAAGCTCTTACAAAGCTGGCCCTGTTTCGTGGTTTAGTGTACGAATGCCCGCCATATATGGACCATGCACTACATCCCGAAAGTAAAGAAGAAGAGACGAGAGAGACTAAAATGAAATAATTATGTTATGGAGAGCAAAGGTAACCCCGTCTGAGTAACTCATGAATATGAATATGCTATAACAACTAATGAATAAAAGGGTCTTTGGGTTTTCTAGAGCCTAGCCTTTGGTCCTATGGAGGGAAAGCATGTTCAATGGAAAGGGTATATGTGGGCTGTATTAATAATATGAATTCTCCAGACGATCCTTGAATACAAATTTGCATAAAATCACGGATTATAATTTAGAGACACTTTTAACCCGTCTGCCAACTATATAACTATCTCTTTAAATCCACCACGCACAAAGGTTCCAATTTTCCTATTTCCTTTGAGTAATTTAGTTATGTCCTGAGTGAAGTGACCGAGCGTTTCGAATTTCAAGAGGAGGAATAATAATATTACAAGGTGTTCATATTTGCATGCATCGACTCTGGGTAAATTGTCAAGGATCTAGTCAGACCGATTCATAATACTTGAACTCTGATCTTGAATATTGAGCAAGATTTAGTGAATGGAGCATTTTGAGCTGATGATTATGGAGGCTTGGTTCTTATAAATAATTGGTAACGAGGTACGTGTGCAAATTTGTTGGTTTACTGGGAAATTTTGTTGATTTTAATGCTGGAGTGGTCCCGGACATTTAAATGACGAATGTGTAAGGGAGTGTCAAAGGATCTCGTGGGAACCTCGCGTTTAGCATATGCATCCCATTATCCTCTGTCAGTATCAATTAAACCTGTCATGGGTAAAACTAGAGTTTAAAAAAGCATTACAAGTCCCTGTTAGTAGACGAGCATCTGTGAAAATTTGAATATATGGGTGCCAGCCCGTCACTTGTCTCCTTTTTTAATTAGGGAGATCAATCCTCTTGGGTACAATTAGATTTTTTTAAACAGGGTTACCCCTCGTAGGCGATAGAAGACACGGGTAGTTTTAGTTTGGCTGTAGCTTCTATTTAATATCTACACCATAATCTACACATTATAAGATATATTAAGGGGAACCCGTGTGCAAGTTTTAAAACTCGGTGGTTCATCAAGAATAGCCTGTAGCAAACGGGCCGGATTTTTTCCTGGTATCCTTTTATGTAGTACGAGTACGCTTGTATAAATGTCAAGTGTGATTTCCTCCAGGATAAACTTTTTTTTTATCCCTTTGGCAGCCTCGGCGTTAGTCTTGTTCCACTCACTGGCTCTTTAAATTACACAAATCATCAATGATATAATTTGAGAACACTCTGAGCCAAAAGAAAAGGAGAACTCGTACCCCTCAAGGGATCCACAGACCCGAGAGACCACAGGGTGTCTAAGCTACTGAACATAGAAACTACCAAGACTGACGGGGCTACACGATTCCAAAACCTTGGAGCCACAGCCAACAAAGTGAAAACTAGCCGAAATACATTTGTACACTAGATTGAAAGATGTGTTAATATATTAATGGATAGGTAAGAGCTTGAAGAAGGTAGAATGAATTTTAAAATGAAATTTCTCCTTCCTTCTCGGTTTCTTAATTTGGAATGGGGAGGAAAGTCGAAATGACATTTTAATCAATTATGCAATCCCTTGGAGAAGGCTGGACGTAGAGATTTTTATTAAAACTGTAACTACTCATTCCGGCCATAGTCTTGATCCAATAGTACCGAGCCCTCGGAAAGAGACTCTGCACTACGCGGAAATGTGTAGGATAAATTAATTCCTCAGTATATAAACTGAAGATGGATTTGGGGAGAGGAATCGGGAATTCATAATGAGTTTGAACTGAAGAAAGGCGTATTGAAATGGGATCGGGACTGGGAAGAATGAATAAATCTCTCAAGAAGGAAGGATGAATGGCAAGTGAGTCTTGACATTGGACTTTTCTCCACTCTTGTGGTGATAGATGATCCAATCCGATATGCGATCGGAATCAAATTACCGAGTCCTCTATGGGGGTGTGTATGAGTATATTTAGTACGCACCCCCATTCTAGACTATAAGGGTCTTTTAAAGATGAGGAAAGTACTAGATCTTCCAGGAATCTACACCTCCTAGTCGTTTGTAGAGTCTCAATCTGGGCATTGATTCCACTTTGCCAGTACATTGTGTCTGGAATCTGCATAGTCTCTGAGAAATGAGTTTATGGAAATCGGAGAGGAAAAGAAGTGGAAAGAGTTAAGACGCAGTGTATGGGAGAGGCTGGAGACTGTAAATTTTGTTTTGACTAAAGACTGTAGCTTTTAGCCTTAATTGCTTTCTTGGAGAATATGCGGAAGCCTTAACTTTTGGCTGAGATGACGAATGGACTCGATGGTGGTGAGGCTGGTGGTGGTGGCAGTGGCGGTGTAGAAGGGTGCGAGTGAGGAAGTTAGAAATTAATGAAATCTTCCTTGCATGAATGCACCGGCTGCTTTTCCAAGAATTGCGTTGGGCGTCGTATTGATTCGATTAAAACTTACTTTTATACCAAAAAGGTTCTGGGACGAGGGGTGGTCGATTTCTAAATGTGTGTAACAATGGAGAGGCTTTTGTTGTCATGTTACGGTTAAAATGCTTCCCTTTCATCCTGGCCTGATCTGATCCCGGGATTCAACTTCCTGACTTTTCACTTAAGAAACACAGACTTGCTTTTTAATTGTGTTTTTAAACGGAGAGACTCGAGTCTATAAATCTACCAAAGGTGGCTCAACATATTGATGAAAGAGATTGCAAATCTATCTAACCCTTTCATTTACTGACTTGATCAATACGCTAAAGCCTTTCCGTTTTTTCCTACCTTCATCTCATGGGGTCGTGTGTAAAAGTTTTAGGTAGTGGATATACTCGTATACTGTATTATCTCCGTATTGCGTTTGATATAAATATGGTTGGTGGAGCGTTGGGTTAGAATCGCTACAGCTATGGACCAACACCATACACCTCCACCTACTTCAAATGCAAAAGTTAACAAAGGTTTTTTTGTCATTTCCATAAGTCTATTTTGCAATCTAAAAGATAACGGGGATATTCTCACTCCAATGGATAAATTCATGTTCACCAACTTTTTCAAATATTGTACATCCTGCCACGAATACGACGGATTGTTCTCCCTTACTTTCCTCTCGCACCTCGGGTGCCTTTTGGAGTACTCCGTCCGCAGAGCTACACCTTCGTTTCATTGAATTCTTGACTTTGTAATGCAAAATTTCCATTTCATTTTGCCGACTGCTCCCTACAAGCTTCAAAATTTTGTGTGTAGGAGTGGCAAAAACTTTTTTTACACCAACTACACAACTACTACTGACGGTCCAAGCACCTGGATAAAAATTCCAGTACAAATTACATCCACCGATGCAGTAAAGTTTGAGGTTGGGTGGTGGATTTCCCAACTTTTGAAAACTTTGTCGTTTCTGCTATGTTTTACACTTGAAGTATTAGTAGTACTTTTTGGAGAGTTGGTTATCTTTTCAGTTCTCTGCATTTTATATAAAATTGGTAATGTGCAGACCCTACATGTAAAGGATGGGTCTGCACTACTCTAAACGTAGAAAGGGGCCTTGGATAAATGCAACGGATACTTAAAACTTCGAGGTCAGTCATCGATTTGGATTTTTATTGGAACGATTTGAAAACTATTTGTTTTAAGAGAGCCAGGAATTTTTAAAATATGAAGAGGGGACTCTAAAGTGCTTTTAAGTTTTTAAATCGACTGAAAAGCTTTTGATGAATAAGAAAAGTCAAGTCCCGATGCTCAAGCTTTTTACTAAAATACCCGTAGAAACAATTCAAGCTTAATTTTATTTAAATTTTTAACCTCTTGACTATTAATTGATGTGCAATTT